>JAQOTA010000024.1:0-168620 GCA_029532415.1 Marasmius tenuissimus
GGTTTGTCATTTTGAACCGGATATTGGGAGGCCGCCAGTTCACGAACAATTGCGTGCTGAAACCGTTCGAGGAGATCTGAGTGAGTTGGCAGCCGCCAAAGAGGTCGTGGGGGAGTTAACCGGCTGACTCTACGTGACCATGAGAGACTAGAGTTGAGAAGATTGATTTTCTATGGTGGTACAGAAGAAGTCATCGCGTGGGTCTCGCGTGGTCAAAGTAATTTCACGATCACATGACCTACGCGCCCCCATGATGCGTCGTGCGACTGCCCACGTTTTTTTTGAACTTCAACTCGGACAACGATGGCGGCGACGCCAGCCAACCACAAGAAACTCGTTCACTGGGAATCAAGCCCAGCCGTCTCAGAAGACTTGGACTCTATCTCTCTTTCCCTCCCAAATTCCTCAACAGAATCGTCGTTTGTTTCAACATCGAGTCTCCAATATGTCAACGCCCAACTTGTGGCACATGGATTTACATCGACGCCAGGTCTCTCACTGGAAGGAATATCTAATCAAGATTTGAATCGGGCTACGAAGTGTTTGATGGATATGCTAGCTCAGAGAGTGGTGAGTTGTCGTCATATGCCTCCCTCGCAACCTCATTCCAATTCCGACCGCAGAAAGACATGTCACGAGCTGAACAGCTCTCAACAGAAATACGGACAATGAACTATGACTATGAACGGATGAAATCTATGCATCAAACAGCATCCGAGAGTTCGGCCAATCTGGAGAGAGAGTTGAACACACAGCGGTCACGGCTAGCGTATGTCCAGTCGACCTCTCGCTGACGAACTAGAGCTGATTGAGATCACAGGGCGATGGCCAAACCCTCCAACAAGCAGAGAATATGCAGAAACAGACGATGCTCGATCTTCAACGAACCAGATCGTCTCTACAAACCGTCCGAGCGACACATCAGGCTGAATTGAGGAAAAAGGATAAGGAACTGGAACGCATGGCAGACAAATGGCTGAAAATTGCGGATGGACAAGCCAAGCTCGGTTCTGCTGCCAGTGGGATACGCTTCTCGTCTACGCCGGCCAACGCTGCTGTATTGGGTGGGAGCCAGTTTGGGAAGGGCAAGGGATACCTAGAAATGTCACTCGAGCAGGCTGAAAAGGCTCGAGAGCAATTGAACTTGGAGAATACGGGTTTACGGATGACCGTTCTGCGTGTCGCGAATGAGATGCAGAAGTTAGTGCATGAAGTGAAGAGATACATGCCCGGTAATTCAAGGGACGTTGAAGATGTATGTGGCCTCTAGTTTTTTCTACCCCGTATGCTCACGTCTCGATAGCCACCAGCCTTCACACTCGCAACGCTCTTTCCTCTTTCGCCTGCAAATTTCACAAACGACACCCTCACTACCCTTTTAACATCCCTCGAGTCATCGCTCCGTACGCTCGAGTCGCACTACAAAGATTCACTTGCCGTATCTTCTTCCTTTGCGAAGCAAGCAAACCCGATGGTCACTTCGGAAGAGGTAGAGAGGTTACAGGGCGTCATTCAAACGCTTCAGGATCAGCTCGGTACGTTTCTCAGGCCCTTCCATAATTAAGTACTCAAAACGTCCGTTACAGAAGAATCCCAAGGAGAGTCTAACAACCGAGACTAGCAGGGAGTAGTGCGACCGAGACCACTTCAAAGATGGACGTGGACGTGACCACTGCTCACGAACGGGACAGGGAGTTCAAACGGCTCGAGGGTATGAGGCGAAAGCTGGAAGAGGAAAGACGGGCGTTCGCTGAGGCGACAATTCAGCTGGGGAAAGAAAGAGCTGAGCTACAGGTATGCATATCTAATCGCATATCCAATCTCGTCTGGGTCAGTTGCTGACGTCTATTGCGTAGGCCGAGAGATGTAGACTAGAGGAAGAGAAGGGAAAGATGGAAGTGGATGCGATGATAGAAGACGAAGACCTGCCCCTTGCGCCAGCAAACCCGAGATCGAGCTTAGCGACTTTCCCTCCTGGGAAGAAAAGGCGAAATACGGAAGATTCACCACCTAACAAGAAGCCCAAAGTCAAACCTGCACGAAAGTCTCCTCTCCAGTCAAGCTTCGGCAGAGGGTTGGGCGCTTCACGCAGTAACAAGCGTGCCTCACTCTCCGCCTCATATGCCGTTTTGACCTCCCCGTCAAAACGACCTCCCAAATTCGAACCAGCATTCGAAACGGAAGTCATCCCTGCGCCGTCCCTAGCACCCCTCCTGCCCTCCTCTCAACCACCTTCGCTCTTCCACCTCCTTCCCCCAAAGCCTCATTCCCCGCTCCTCAACCTGCACTACTACTTTCAACTCCATTCGAGATACCCCCGCCAGATGAAACAGAGGATGCGATGGACGTATGTGAGGAACCCGTAAACCCCTCCGTAACCTCCACCCAAGCTCCTCCCAATTTGAAAGTCCCCGAAACCCCTGCCGAACACCGTCGCAACCTTCCTTTCCCCATGGCCAAACCCTACGCACCCCGAATGATCCACGCATACTCCCCCGCTCGACCGAGTCCGCTGAGCCGAATCTTGATGTTGGGCAACTCACCAGACTCGAACAAGTCGGACGATTCAGGACTGTTAGAACCGGTTCCGGAGGAGGAGATGTTCCCTGAAATTCCAATGGAGGACAGAGAAGCTGCTGGTGGCATTCCACCAGAATCGTCCGAAGAACACGAGTTGAGCCTCCGATGACGCTAGCGCAGGAACTTGGGGTTTCTGAGTCGCCTCCAGAGAGTCCTGTAGGGCTTCGGCCGGTTTCGCCTCCATTACAGGACCGAAGAGGAGATCCGAACGCCGGCGGTGGTGTTGTCACTGCGGGAAAATCTACTACGACGAGGGGAAGAGTCATACATGGGCCTTCTGGGGCTGCTTCGAGTTCCAAGTCGAGAGGGGCGGCGTTACCGCCGACGACTGTTCCTCCGAGAAGGAAGCCACCGCCCACAACTACAGCGACGGGTAGTAGTAATAGGCCTTCGGGTTCAACGGCGCGGTTGGCCGTTCCGGCGACCAAGGAAAAGGAGAACAAGGGAAAGGCTGGTGCGAGTACGCAACCTACAGCTCCTGGTGGCGCTGGTACTTCTCGTCCGAGGGTGAAGCCTCCAATCCCAAGTGCTCAAACGGGGGCAGGACGAGGAGCGCCACGACGCGTGCCAATAGGCAGTGTAGATGCACCTCCGCCTGGAAGGCCGAAGAAGTAGAATGAGTACCTGCTTTACGTACTGTGCTTCCTCGTATTCATTATGATACCCGATCTTGATTTACTTTCATTATGAACCACCTTTGCATTAGGGTAACAGTATGAATACGTTCTATTGACTTGGAGATGCACCTACACTCATACATATGTAACAGCTGTTTCAGACCTGAACACAGAAACGGGAGAAGTAGGCATTCAAGTCTGCCAAATTGTCGAGAGGGGTGACGGTTCCAACATATCCGTCTGGTCGAACAACGACCACAGCCCCAGATGCGCCGATACCATACGAACCGTAAAGTCGGCCGCCTTGCGTGCCAGTAAGATCGACGTCGTCGATGAAGACTCTGAGAGGGGGATTGCAGTGTGTAAGTAACTTGTGCTTGGACTCAGGAAGTCAAAGCGTACTCACTTTGACCAGTGTGATCGGAAAAGCGCAGGAATAGCGTTGTACACGATACGCTTCTTGTCCGTGCTGCTGATTGCGATGAAGTCGAACATCGACTTTGAAGCGGCTTTCGTCAAGAATGAACTAGAGCCTTCGATTCCATCCGCTAGCTGCTCGACTCTCGCCAGTTGCGAAGAGTCTGATGTATCTCCGGTGAAGACTAAGACCTTGAATCGCGTATCGGAGGGTAGGAGGTCTTGGATGTTGTATGGTCTACCATCGGCGGCGCGAACAAGAGTCTCGGGAGGCACTCGTTCGCCAATAATCAGTTCAGGTGCGAGAGATTGGTGGCGCGTATCGACAATGTCGGACTTTTCGTAGTGGACTCCCGTGCCACTGGTGAATTTTCCGAAGGTTTGGAAAGCCCTGTGTGTGTTCGTAAGTGATGAGCAAACGCCAAGATGCGGGTAAAAGAGAGGTATGATTTGGAAACGAACATTAGGAATTCTTCATGCGAAACCCCATCGATGTGTAGCTCACTCCTAGGTTTTCCCGAAAACAGCTTGGCGAATTTCTTATCGAAGTTGATAAGTTGGGTGGCATAGAGACGACGCTCGGTTTCGTACTGGCGTAGGAGACGTCAAATTGGGGAGATATGATAGGATGAGAAGTGCTCACAGTTGATAGAAGAGATTGAGATGCCCAGCCTTTCAGGACGTGGCTCAGCTTCCATACTATCAAGGAGTAAGTTTCGGGACGAGCAGGAGAAGTCGCAAGGGGCTACCTAAGTTGTACGAATCGTTCATGCTGGCGTTCATTCCCTGGCCTGCACGAGGGTTAGTATTTACAAGGCGAGAGTAGATGTGTGAGTTCTTACCTGCTTTGGGTGAGTGGGTATGGCAAGCATCTCCAGCGATGAACACGCGATCCTTGATAGAGAACTTGGAGGCAACACGTTGGCCAACTAGAGAGAACCAGGGTTACAGCCAAGGATCCTTTCCGGAAATGAAGCCGTACACTTTACTCACTGACGTATATCGTCCACCAGTCGAATTTCTCCGGGGTCTTGAAAGTGAAAGGATGGAATGACTTTTGAGCGACCTAAACGCGGAAAGACTGATCAACAAAAACGAGGCTTTTTCCCGCGTACGAAGTCCAAGCGAGCGTACCGCGAGTAGCTTCTCAGGACCCAAGTTGGCCTTGTCTACTCTTCCATTAGTCGCGTCAATTGATTCACTTCCCAACTGGATGTAAACCCGGACGAGGTCGCCTTCTCGGGGTATGATCATGCAAGAGCCGTTGTTAGAGTGGACAGCGCTTTTGTTCCGGATGTCGGGAAAGTCTGTATCGGGTATCATGTCGATGACGCCCCAAACGTAGTTGGTGTGTTCTCCCTCCATTGCAATCCCTAGAGTCTTGCGCACCCAGGAGTGTGCTCCTGTAGTCTCGTTCAGAGATGATGACCGTCGATTGAAGTATAGGTGTGTACTCACCGTCGGCTCCTAAGACATATTTCGCGTTCACGATCTCGGTCTCACCGCCACCTTCGTTTTGATCAAGATGCTTGAGTTCCACCTACCAGGGGGAGACCATTTAGGAACGGAAATCGGTGTATAAGCATCATTGATGTCCATGTACGTACCTGAACCGGGAAGCTCTCGGGGTCGTTCAATGACGCTTCGTCCTCGGATAGCTTAATGGAGGTGGGGATGATCGGTCTGTCCACTTCCAAACTCATTTCCTTCATGTTGTCCAAAAAGATGGCTTCAATGGCTCCTGATGAAGTGTAACCTGCGTTCCCGTTAAGGCCGTGCCCAACGCGCATGGGTGCTCAAAGACCGTACCTCGAAAGGGAACCTGGCAGTGGGCGCCGTGACATCTGGGACCCTTTCAATGAGCTAGAACCCTCTGGATGAGCTTTCTGGCCCTTTCTCTACGCGATTGAGAACATACCTCTATTCCTCCACCATCCCTGGGACCATAGAACGCCTTCGAATTAGAATTTGAGTTGCGAGTACTTTCGCCATGCATGGAGCGTGCCTTACCGCCATGTGCATCTGGTTTCCCTCTTTCAAGAGTCGATCCGCGAGACCATAACTCTACCAGAACGTTGACCATGATTAATCACCGAAGCGAACGAGCAATACAAACTGCTCACCTGGAAGACCTCAATCGTTCTAGGTTGAATTCCATCAGCTTGTCCTGCTGCTACCTTGGCTGGCCTTCATGAATGCAACTGTTACTCGTCGATCCCAGTTCAAAATACTACCGACGTACCTTTGGTCAATGATACGGACATTGACCCCTGCTCTTGCCAGTCCAAAGGCAGCCATGAGACCCGCAGGCCCGGCTCCAATCACAAGAACGTCGACATTGCTCATCTTCGATGCCATTTGCAAAGACGGAAGGTGGTGGTGGTAAGATGTTGGAAATCGCTCGGCCGTTCCATGAGTGATTTTATAGGCAAAAATCTTGTGAGATCAGATGACATAGTCGGGTAGGACGACGTGAACGAGCCTTACTGGGGTTAGAGGACCATGGTGGAGGATGGTGGACAGTGGAAGACCTAATTTGGATGGTTTAAGCGCTAGCTGAGCGAGCTACATACCAAAGAAGGAACAGAGCCCGACGCGTTCATCGCTACTCGTGATCTCATCCATCATGATTATGATTGACAAGGGGCTGGATTGACTAAGTCTGACCCGGTTCGAGATGAAGTCGGAGAGCAGCAATTATTATACAAACTAAGGTGTTGAGTAAAGCAATCTACAAGTACATTACAAGCAAGCAACACAACCAGTCCGAGAGTCCAAGTAGATAGTAATAGTACAACAAGTTGCAAGAAAAGGAGCAGCAAGAAAATGTTTTACAACTGGCCGTACAAGCAACTCTCAGCATATTCAGTCTTTTCGATGCCTTGTTGGGTGAGAAGGATATCGCGGATCTGTGGAAGACACTGAGAAGATTGTAGAATTTGAAGAGAGTAGACTTGCCTCAACCGGAGGATTGAGTCCCATGGATTGTGCTCGAGTCCATCGCTCCAATCGAGATATACCGACGCACGGCCCATATTGGTACGACCTGTACAAGGACATCAATAAAAGATGTTGAATCTGGGTATAGAAGACTTGCATATCGAATACGCGAAGGACTTGATGTATATTGTTTTCCTTCTCTCCATGAACTAGAAGACGCATGACCGATGAGTTATCTGGGAGAGCCGAGGCAAAAAGACTCACTGGGAGTTAGATTGTCATTTTTATCCTTCGCATCCTGTATGACCTTCTTCCATCTCGGATCCTTTACCTTGAGTTGCTCCCGAGGCGGAGGGAGCTCCTCTAAGACGGCAGTTTCATTCAGAACGAGGGTTCGGACAAATGAATTGAGCCAGACTCACCAGGAGCTGCTGGCAGCGAATTAAGTTTGCTCTCGACCGATTTCCTCTGAGCAGCTTCAGGTGAGCTCTCCTCGGCCTGAACAGGGGTCTTTTTCTTCGATTTGGCTTTGGTCTCTTGGGAGGAAGAGTTGGTGCGTTTTATTGCTGCAAACTGAAGTTTGCCTTGCTTCATAGCTGCAGAGCTTTTTGAGCGCGTTGCGGGCATTTGTGGCAGCGAAGATAGTGGTTCAAGTCAAAGTGGGAAGCGCCGGCGGCTCAAGCGTCACATTGCGTCACAAGGACTAGTACATACCAAATATGGCATTCACTGGGGCGCATCGCGTGGGCCGTCGGGAGCCGATCTGAGCCGATACGCCCGTCGCGACTACACTCTCACTCCCACCACGATCATCACTCCCGATTCTACTGTGTAGTGATGAAGCAATTCTACCAAGAAATCGCCCCGTTGTTATCTGTTTGAACCTCGGTGTTTTTGCCTAACCTCCCACAGGGACAAGGGGTTCCACTGGTTCATTTTTCAACCAGACTATTGGACAACATCTCAATTTGAAGTCTCTTTTCAATCTGGTTCGAATCAATGTACAATGCCTCTCTTCAATGGCTCCGGAAATATGCATGTAGTCGTTCCTTAACACCAATACCAGTCAGGGCTAGTCAGGGACCTCTTCGGGAGGCCCTCGAGGTCACGTCGCGGACCTTGGGCGGTCGCAATAGAAATCAGGTATTTGCCTATCCCTACGGCAGCTCGTAGAGTCTAAAATTGTCTCTTTAGTACTCACATGCGTGACGAAGTACATTCAGAAATCTGGACCTAGTCAAACACAACCTTGTGTTACATCATTGATACCTCGGACAAACTTCATCACGGAGACCTTGGAATCAATCGAGTGGCTGCGTTGCATGAATTTTTGATAGCGAGTTCTAAATTCGTGCCATGTGCAGCTATTCTAGCTGTCTCCACGTTCTCTAACAGCTTTCGACGAACGGGTACCCTTCTTCTCGATACTGATCTTCGTCTCGGGAGTCAAAAACGAGTAGTACATTCCAGCATATCCCCCGGTATGTTTATCCAGAAAGTGATTTCACCTACTCAGCCGTGATTCTCTCAGAGTGCGCCACCTCGCAGCGTGAATCTTCGGGATAATCCTCGCATAACCTCGGATGTTAATACGTGTATTTCCCTCGGCGCTTTATGGTATTGCAATGTAACGAGCACCCATACCTCACGGGGGTATCTTGCTGGCCGAGTTGTACCCGCGTAACTTGTCAAATACTCCGGGGATTTTTCGCTTCCTAGTGCTTTAAAGGCCAATTCTCAGTCAGTATACCACTGGTGTTGACTCCCCAATAACCCTCTCTACTCGTCCCGGATCACCAACCATGCTCCTCCGCGTGGGTTTGGCTCTTCTCCCTCTCATTGGAAGCTGTACGTCTACAGTGAAATCGTAGCACGAACTTTCGTTCTCACCTTCTCCGTAGCTCTCGCTCAGCAGGCAACTGCATATGTCGATCCTGACAATGGCATCACGTTCTGGGGTCTGACCGATCCTGTTCACAAAGCCACATACGGTTATGCGTTCCCTCCGGCTTCTCAGGGCTCTACAGAGTTCATCGGTGAAATCGTTGCTCCCATCGATTTGAAATGGGTCGGAGTGTCGCCTGGTGGTGGAATGATCAACAATTTGCTACTCGTGGCCTGGGTCAACAATGGGAAGATTATGGCTACCAACAGGAAGGCAACGTAAGTTGAATAGTTACATATCTATCCCCTCTTGGGTTTCAACTAACTGGTTCACTTCTCAGTGTCTATGAACAACCTCTGTGAGATCTCGAACTTGTCCTTCTGTTACTAACGCGTTCTGACCTCTTGGGAAAAGTCCTTACAAGGGTCCAGTATTGACTACACTCCCCTCTTCCCTGGTCAACTCGACGCATTACAAATGGGTGTACCGATGCCAGAACTGCACAGGTAGAGGGTTTCCATGGGCTTTAGAGAACCACGGAGCGCTGACAAGTACCTGTTATCTCGTCCAGTCTGGGATACTGGAAGTCTCGACACCAATAGTGGAGGTCCTGGCGCTTGGGTCGTTTCTACTATTCCAGTCGGTACGCACGATCTCTCAGTTCGTTCACTACAAAGCAGAGGACTAATGGGTGGATTGTAGACAATCCCGCCGATCTCGATACCACGTTCCAGGAGCACACTGACTGTACGTCTACCGTTTGAATAGTAATGTTGGGCGGCCTACTGATCTTCTTTCAGTTGGACTTTACGGAAGGAACTACGCTGAACAACACGTCTCTGCCGATGACTACACTCGATGGGCCAACGGAGGCACTGGAGGTGGATCTGGCGGCTCTACGACTACCACAACCACCACGTCAGGACCTGTCGTTACTGTGAGCAGTGCGGTGCTACGGATTTTGCTCCCAGTTAATAAATCCACTAGGGAACACCTTATGACTACGTTGTTGTCGGAGCTGGCCCTGGAGGTATCATCGCCGCCGACCGTCTCTCTGAAGCTGGAAAGAAGGTATTATTGGTCGAACGAGGAGGACCCAGCACTTGGGAGACGGGAGGAACATACGGTCCTGCTTGGGTGAAAGGCAAGAACGTGAGTCGATGCCTTAAAAAATGGAGGAGGAGCAAAGTACTCACCTTTTCATGCGATAGTTGACCAAGTTCGACGTGCCCGGTCTTTTCGGTGAGTGATCCCGCAGTGTCGTCGCGTGGCATTCCTGCTCACTCTCGCACAGAGTCTATGTTCTCGGATGATAACCCATTCTGGTGGTGCAAAGGTAGGCCCTCCTCCGCGTGCTTGAGGTGATAGTATCTCAACTCGTTATCAGACATAAACGTTTTTGCCGGATGTCTCATTGGAGGTGGAACCTCAATTAACGGAGCGTGAGTCTCCATCTTTTTCATGGTCCTTGGCGTGGCTCTAACTCGTTTGTTAGGCTCTACTGGTATCCTGCCGACATCGATTTTGCCACCGCGCAAGGATGGCCGGCATCTTGGGCTAATCATCACACTTGGACCGATAAGATGAAGCAAAGATTGCCGTCGACTGATCATCCTTCAACTGACGGAAAGCGATACCTCGAACAAACCTTTGACGTCGTCGCGCAGTTGCTAAAGGGCCAAAATTATCAACAAACGACGATCAATGACAACCCGGATGCCAAGGACCATGTTTTCGGGTACAGTGCCTATGATGTACGTTCCATATCTTCCACCGGCGACATGGACTTACACGGCTTTCGACTCAGTTCCTTGACGGAAAGCGTGGAGGACCAGTCGCATCGTACCTTCGTACAGCAAAGGCGCGGAAGAACTTCAAGCTCCAACAGTACACTATGGTTACCGGTCTCGTTCGTAACGGATCAACGGTCACTGGTGTCCGAACCAACGACACCACGCTTGGTCCTGATGGAGTGATTCCTCTCAATCCCAAAGGCCGTGTCATCCTGTCCGGTGGATCATTTGGATCACCTCGTATTCTCTATCAATCCGGAATTGGACCCACCGATATGTTGAACATCGTCAAAGCTGATCCAACGGCTGGACCAAACATGCCACCTTCTGCTCAGTGGATCAACCTACCGGTTGGTGACAATGTAAGTGCTGTTGTCGAAGATCTCTTTCTGAAAGGATACTGTGTGCTAACGAAGTTAACTTTTAGGTTTCCGACAACCCCTCGATCAACGTGAGATCGCATCATGGTTTCTACTGAGCGTTTGTACTGACCTCCCGGCATAGTTGGTGTTCTCTCATCCTTCAGTGGACGCGTATGATAATTGGGCCCCCATCATGACGAACCCCCGACCTGCAGATGCCCAACAATATCTCAAGGACCATTCTGGCGTGTTCTCTCAAGCATCACCGAGGTAATGTCGTGTGTAGTCGTCTCAGCGCCAGCTCTTCTTACCTTCTTCTTAGGCTCAACTTCTGGAGAGCTTACGCCGGATCTGACAAGAAGACGAGATACGTACGTAGAAGTGGCCGTGGTCTTCCAAGCATGGCTTGCTGATGCACACAACAGCTTCAAGGAACCGCTCGTCCCGGTTATGCCTCTCTAAACACCACCATACCATACAACGCCAGGTACGTATCATCTTTCATTTACAATGGTGATTTAAGCTAATAACCTCCATCTGGAAACCAGCAACGCCTTTACCATCACGGGATACCTGTGCGTAACATCCCTTCTTTTCCAGAAGGATAACTCCTGAATCGCGTTTGGATAGCTCTACCGGCATCACCTCCCGTGGAAGAATTGGGATCGACGCTGCGATCAGGCCTCGAGTTCTCAAGAACCCCTGGTTCACCGATCCCGTTGACAAAGCCGTCTTGATTCAAGGTCTGAAGGATATCGTCAGCAATGTCAAGAACGGTGAGCGACAAGTACATTTTCCGAGAGGTCGACGGCTCTGATACACACCTCAGTCACCGGGTTGACATTGCTTATGCCTGACAACACAACCACTATGGAGAACTACGGTTAGTATTCATTACCCTCTCTCGAGTGTGGCTTGACTGATGTATCTCTCCAACCGCTCAGTTAACAACTACGCGACTGTGAGAATCTACCATTATTGTCTGATCGAGGAATACTGACGTTCTACAGTCCGACCTGAACTCTAACCATTGGGTCGGACCCTGCTCACTTGGTTCCAGCTCTTCCAAGGCAGTCGTCGATGAAAACACCAAGGTCTTCAACACCAATAACTTATTCGTAATTGACGTGAGTGTCCCGCCGAAAATTGTTGACCGTAACCATGTAACCGAATCCTCTTCCTCTTTCTTTTTCTAGGCATCAATCGTAAGCAGGACCTCGTATGGAACTTACGAGAAATTGACTCAACTTACGCTTTCTTTTTCTAGCTTCCCGTTATACCCATGGGTAACCCTCACGGAACGATCATGGCCGCCGCTGAACAGGGTGTGGCGAAGGTCCTCGCTTTGGCTGGAGGCCCATGAGAGATTTCGAGATAAGGTTCACCGCAAACATAAGCATATCTATCTATAGCTATCAAGTTTGTATCAGTACGCATTGGTTAGTTTGTATACACGCTCAACAGGTCGTGAAAATGAAGAGTCCGGCATCTACTACTCCCGAGTCCCGACTACCGACGCTGTAGCGTGGGAATGCGTACTCCCGCAAGGCGCTTGATAGCGGGCGCTTACTGCTCACGCGTTTTCTGCTGACATATCAAATTCGGGGCTTTGTGATTACGCTCACTAATACCCATGTACTATCCATCGCACTCTCTCTTCCTGTCTTCCATCACCAAATATGAGTAACGAGCCTACCGCTGACAACATTGCCGTCACCGTCTCACACAAAGGACAAACCTTTTCCCTTTCGCTCCTCCCGGATGCGACGCTAGGACTGTTACTCGAGCGTCTAGAAGAGCTCACCTCCATTCCTCCACCTCTACAGAAACTGCTGTACAAAGGCAGCAAGTCCGCTAAACCGGACGAATCAATAACACTTACGGAAGCCGGGATCAAGGATGGAACAAAGATACAGCTGATTGGTACAACCGCGAAGCAACTAGACGAGTTGAAGGAGACGGAGAGCGAGCAACAGCGGCGGGATAGAATAATGAGAGAACGGGCAGCGAAAGGTCCCACCAAGGTACGTCCCTATGTGGCTTCTTCAAACGTCTGAATTGGTTCGACCTCCCTCTTACTTATATATAGATTCGGTCAACTGGCATGTCGTCGAGCACAACCCTCCAATACCGGTTCCATAAGATAGAACCCTTAGCACATCTGCCCAACCCTGCATCTGCGAAAGCCCTACTCATTCGGTTTTCGGAAGACGCGGCGATCCGTCACGTCATGCAAAAACACAAATTCGCCGTTGGGACGTTGACTGAACTTGCGCCCCACGAACATCCGAACCTTCTCGGACTCAATGTGAATGCTGGGCAGGAGATCAAACTCCGTATCCGGACGAACAAGTATGATGGGTTCAGGGATTACAAGACGATACGGAAGACGTTGTGTCATGAATTGGCGCATAATGTGTGGGGACCTCATGATAATAATGTAAGTCGGGGATCAATCATTTGTTTGACTGTTTTGCTGACCCTTTTTTTCCGTTCAGTTTAAGGAACTCAATTCCCAATTGAATCGAGAGGTGGCTGAATACGAGCGGTCTGTTAGTACTGGGACGCACGTTCTGGTAGACGGAGACGTCTACGAGCCATCTTCCGACTTGGAAGCAGAGGCCAGGACGCACGTCCTTGGTGGTAGCTCCGCTAGTGGCGGCAGCGATTCCCGGGAAGCTAGAAGACAGCGAATGTTGGACGCTGCAATGGCACGGTTGCGGAAGGAAGAGGAAGAAATAGAAGGTAGTTGTGGGACCGCTGGTCCATCTGCATTGTAACCTGTGTGAAATGAGAAGTACAGTGTACATGTGTAGTGTCGTGAAAATGTAATAAGATA
The DNA here is from genome assembly GCA_029532415.1 of Marasmius tenuissimus. Taxonomy (NCBI): domain Eukaryota; kingdom Fungi; phylum Basidiomycota; class Agaricomycetes; order Agaricales; family Marasmiaceae; genus Marasmius; species Marasmius tenuissimus. The sequence continues at coordinate 13,434 of JAQOTA010000024.1, forward strand.
ACAATAAATGCTCGGGGAATATAATACGTATTAATGGTTATTGTGCGTATTTTAACAGCTAACAGCACTTTTGGGGGGCCCATTCCAACGTCAAGCACGGGCTACAAGGGCGTACAGCGAATGCGGGAGTTATTGATTGTGGGAGTGTTGACCATCAGACCATACCTCTCCCCTCGCTCGAATTGAGATCTGATGCTACAAACATAGAGGTATTAGTTTAGGACATCGTTACAAGGTCGAGCCGTACCTAGATCAGTGCCACAGTCGCTAGGCCCAAGTTTGTGGAAGAGATGGAAAATGATCCCAGAACTGCATCGCTTTGCGATACCATGAGACGATCTTCCACTACTGCCCCCCATCCGACATCCAACATCCAGTTCCTAGTCCCCATAGTAAACAACAAACATCCGAGTCAACCATCACCGGCTGTATTCCGGTAACTCCTGTGAATGTTGTAGTCTCGCCATCATTTCACGTTGCTGTGTTCTCAGGGTCTCCACTTCTCTCCGCATCTCTGCAATCTGCTCCCGCCTCTCGCGTCGCCTTCGACGCCGAGAAGGACTACTACGATGATGATGACGGTTGGAACGGGAACTGGGTGTCTCTGGACTGGTGGGTGACGCGACGCTCGTGGGTGGTGTCGTTATAGCAGTGTGCGCTTGTGACGGCTCGCTGCCAAGGGGAGAGAACAACGGTGCCGACGCTGCTGATGATGATCCTGCTTGGCTGTGTGCGACACCTCCACCCCCACCACCGTGCCGACTCCCTCCTCCACTGCTTGAAGCTTCACTTGATCCAGGGCCATACCTTGCGACGTTGCTGCCAGCGGTGACCGTATAATCTCCGTAACGAGGTAGCGTCGATTTCGGTGGGTCGGGGATGAAAGGGTCGATAGTGAACCGTGAGGGGGGTTTGTTAGGTCTTCTGGTTGTTAATCGTTGTCTCCGTCTCCATCGTAGATGATACCAGACTGCCCATATTATGATAACAGCAAAGAACAACGCTCCGAGAACTACTCCGAGAATGAGGGGAAGTTGGTTTTTTGAATTTGGGTCATCGGCTCTCTTCGTAAGGGTCGTTATATTCTCTTCGGAGCTGAGTGGGTGAATGAGCTTCAATACAGACAAAAAAGGGCGCAGACTGGACGGTACGGACCTAAACAAGTACATTGCGTAGTCGAAGAGAGGGCTTGATCCGTCCACGTTCGACGTGCTGAGAATTGTAAAAGAATGCTTTTTGTTGGGCAGATTCGCTATTGAAAAGACAGAGACGTTGTATTGAAAGCTGTCGCTCGAGTCGGAAACGTGGGTGAAATTTTCTGTCAACTTGACGTCGTCCAGGATGAACTGGAGGGTATACTGAGGAGATGGATGACTGCGGATGGGAAGGCTGGGGTTTGGGAGGATGTACTGGACAGATAAGGCCGTTCCTGTGCATGAGAATCAGTTTCGCTGTGCAAAAAAGAGGCCGAGCAAGGACGCACCAAGGAAATGGAAGTAAACTCCAGACGTGCTCCTGGTGGCGTCACGCAAAGGCGCGTGCCATGTACCACTGAACGCGAGAGAATTGTTGAGTGACGAATGTCGCAGGCAATTCACGCTGCACCTGGCTCCTTGATACCAACTCTGGGCGGGGAAATATATAGGTCGGACGCCTGAGAAAGAGTCCCCGGTTTCATCATCAATTGTTCCTTGTTGGACAGCGGCGGAGACAGCGCGGAAGGAATACAAAAAGGTCAAAATCGGGAGGGGTGTGAGCGGGTGCGCTGGACAACGAACCATTCTGCATTCGACCAACAACCAAGGGTCCTTATAAGTCCATGGTTCAAAAAAGACCCGCCCAATATACTATTTGGAAAATGATTTCCGAAATGGAAACGCAAACTTGTGACTCAACCTTACGCGAAAATGTGCGTGAAAATCTCCGGTGAGCCTTCCGGTCAACCTTCCGATCATCCTCTGAAAATCCGACAGCCCTGCAAGAGCATGATGGCGACCCAGCAGGTAAGGGAGCTCGGGCTTGATATACATCGGGCAACATGGAGGCTTTATTGACCGTAGCAGCGAGCTGAGGCCAACGGTGATATGAGGTGAGGCCAGACCGCGCTTCGCACTACTCCTTCCCAGGACTCTGGGCCTGAGACCCGGAAGATGCAACCGACGCATGGCGCACCGCAAAATCCGGCTTAAGCGGCCAGGTGCGCATCATAAAGTGAGGAAATCCTCGCGTGGCGTGGGATCATTTTGAGGGATTGTTGTTGCTCTCCAGGGCAGGGAAGGAGAGTCCAGCCCGGTACTGAGTGATGCGTCTCAGGACAAAGCATGCTGGATCATGACGCTTAAAGACAAAAGATGAGTGGAGTAAGCGCCCGTCTCAGATACGGCGCAGGCTTTGCAAACGGAATAGAATCATTATGATCGGTCATGCTGGTTGGAGACACAGACATGGGTGTACAATTTACAACTACATGAAATCAATCGCCCGCTTCCTAGCTCGCGGAGGTGCAGATACAGTCGCATCCTGAGCCCCATCTATTCTCCCAGCCATGTCCACATCAATCTGTTGGGCTTCCACGCCGCTTGGTGGAGGTTTCTCTACCCAGATATCATCATCATCAACGGCCATTTTGTCCTTGTCCCTATCTTTAGCCTTTTCCTTCGTCTTAACGCCCTCTTTGTCCTTCTTTTTCTTCTTCTTAGGCCGGTGCTCGGTGACGTGATCCTCCCCATCACCACCTTCATCCATAGCAAACGAAACGATCGCTTTCCGCTTTTCCTTATCCTTCTTCCTCTTCTTTTTGGTATCATGTTCATTAGACTTATCGTCGCCTTTAGTCACCCGAGCTTCCCGAGGAACAAAAGTCGGTTTGAAAGTCGCGAGGTCAACAGGCTCTTCAGCCGCTGGAGCGGGAGTTGCGGCTGGCGGAGGGACGGGGGGTGAGATATCGGCGCTTTCCTTCTCCTCCACTACCTTCGTCTCTCCACCTTCATCATCACTATCCTCGTCATCACTAGCAAAGATAGCTTTGAACACGTCGATAGAAGGACGTTCGTAAGTGAGCGTATCCCGTCCTTGCGTGTCGTCCTCGCCAAGCCCCACGTTCGAGAGATCCCGTTTGCCACCAGCTCCTCCACCTCGGGCGCTCGTGTCCCACATAGAAGCTGTCGCGGCGTCTATGAGCTCCTGTGATAGTCCAGTAGAAGAGCTACTCGCAGCGCCTGCTTCATCACCACCCGTCGTAGCAGCAGCACCAGCAGCAGCTGACGAGGTAGCACCACCAGTCTCATCAAATGGCGCCGGCGCCGAGGACGATGACATATCCGGGCTCGGATCCTTCACTCCAAACCGTTTACACAACAACCTCGCAGGCTGCCACGGCGCCACCTCCCTAGTCATAAGCCCATACATCCCCATCTTCGCCGCATTCTCCTTTGGACTCAACTTGTCCTCTCTCCGTTTATTCTCCTCTTCCTCCTCTCGCTGTCTGGTTTCTTCCGCCGTGGGCTGATGAAGCCCCTCGTGGATCTTTGGTCCATGCTCGACGACGACGGCACTAGTGAATCGACCAGCCATAGCACCAGACATCGGTTTGAATATTTGCGCCGACTGTGCAAATTCATCGAGTTCTTTGTTAAACTCGTCGATGGTTTGGTTCGGAAGGGGACGCAACATGGGAGAGGAGGAAGGATCGGCTTGAGATTGAAGGTAGAGGGTGTATCGAGCTTGTTTGGCAGCGTCGGTAGTGAAAGGTTGGTATCCTCTCAAAGCGGCACTAGCCACATGAGGCTCAGTAGATGGCATTTTGATGGAGGAGGGTTCGGGAGTGGTGGGTTGCGCATGTGAGGATCCGGAGGTGAGATTGGCTGCAATATTCTTGAGGCGTTCTCGGTCCTTTTGAGACATGTAGTCGAATACTGATTTAGGCGCTGAGGGTAGGGGGGTCTCGCCGAGTAGGTTTCCTCTCTGCGCAAACATTAGTGTGATAAATTAGGAAGTAACGACGGTGTAAGCGTACCTCGTCCGCCGACATTCCAGACTTCCATTTATGATGTGGTATTGGGCCAGAAGTAGTCTCTTCTGTCTTTACATTTTCCTTGTCGTGGCCCTGTTGCTCCCAAACTTTCTTCGGACTGGGTTTCCAGCCTTTGGGTATATCCGGTAGCGGGAACCTGGGTAAGGTAAGGTCACCAATCACCCCAGTAAATGAAATCAGAGATGGAGATACCATCGGTCCTCTGCGACAGGTTTATCGCAAAGAACGAACCCAGGAAGGACAATAGTTCCATCTCGAAACGTCTGTGTTGTCGTGGGAGCCTAGAGAGATGAACACATAAGACTGGAGATGAATCAAACTGTTGGGAACGGAGGGTTACCTACGATATTGCTCGTGCCCTTCCTACGATCACTCTTCCCACCTATCGTAATCCTGTCGTCTGCTTCATCATCAGCGATATCGTATGCTGTCCTGTTTCTTCGACTAAAGGCGGTGTCGTAGACGTCCAAATCATCTTCATCAGCGTCGTTGAGGGCTCCCAGGCCGAATCCAGCTGTAAAATGAAATTAGCATAACCCCCGAGGAGCTTCTCTTCAACGCACCTGAGATATTCGGTCCTGATTGGCTAGAGCCACCAGTAGCCTTCTGTCCGAGTGACTCGTTCAGACTCATTCCAGGTCTGTAACCCAGTCCATGAAAGTTATCCTTCCGGGCCACGACCAAGATGGGAGTATCACGAGGGGCGTAAGTATGCTTGTTGGCCTCTTCATCATCCACAGGTAGGTCGAGGTCATCTCCAGTCACTATTCTGCCCGTTTGCGCTTGTAAGTCCTGCAGTCGTCTTTGTCGAAGGGTGACGCGTGGTCCTATTCCCTGACCCATCCTCCATCCCATTTTCTTCAGTATTCGTGCACCTGCCGAGTCTTTCGTGGACGGAAGTATAGCAGCTTGCAATGCCGAGGTTATAGCGCTGTGGAACCTTTAGAACGCGGAAACAAGACAGTGCGTCAGAGACGTACTCTTTCTCGTTCTCCTCATCTCCAATACCCCGTCGAATGAGTTCGGCTTGTGTACCTCCCATCAGGTCCATCTCTTCGGTAGTGTCGACAAGTTTTCGGTCCTCCTGCATCTCCCGAAGGTCGTCCTCGTCCATAAAGTCCTCCACGCGCGTTTTCTTGTTCTTTGCTCGATCATTTCTTGACGATACGAAGGCAGAGGGCGTCCATCCTTGACCATGACTCAGTTTTGTATTTAGAAGGATGAAGTGGCATGAGTACCTTCTTTCGACCCTACAGTGTTGAAGTATCCAGCTGAGAATCCACCCGTGAATGCACCGTGCAGCCGTCTTCGACCTTTTTCATCTCGAACCTGTTATAACAGTATAAGCACTTGCTTTAACGAACGATTGGATTCCAAACATACGTCTTGCTTCCACAATGGAACGAATTCTCCTGTATCCTTTGATTTCTCGAGCGGTGGAAGAGGCGTGCCAATCTAATTATCAATATTAGACTTGTGTTCGTTGAGTTGAAGAATAGTGACACTCGCCAGGCAGAAAGACTCGTTAGCCTTTGAGCTCGATGCATTGACACCCAGGTCTCCGAGCTTCTTCTTCAGTCTGCTGGTCATGTTGAAGTTACAGTCGATTTGAATGTGCTGACATGGAGGTTATTGCAGTGAGTTGGGACAGGTTGGGACCTGCCTGCCTGAGGCTGTTGCGGCAGTCACTTTACTCGGTCATTTCCGATGGACTCACGTAATATATTGCCCCTCAGTCCAGGACCATGATGTTCGACATTTTCTGGGATACATTGTACTGGCTCCTCACTCCAACGCCTCCTCCTCAGCTCCCAGAAGAGCTTTTGAATCCCAAATACTTTGCGACCCGCTCGGCTCATTTTGGTTTTGCTCAGAGATTTTTGGCCTACTCAACGCGAATCTTGCCCACTCTCAACAAAAACCTCCTTGCACCAGACGATGAGTGCCGGATCGTATCTCTCGTCATGCTCAAATGTCTGGGAGGCTCTGACCATGAGGTCGGTGGAGTCATTGTTAATATGCCTGGCGCGGAAGGAGCGCAAGCAATCCTTACCTTCGAGACGACCGGGCTTCCGGACGAGAACTTTCACACCCGCAAATCCCCTGCCACACGCCGAACCTGGAACCCTCCTGCCCCGCTATGCGAGTACGATGTTATCACTACGTACAGGCTGTCAAAGTTGCAGTGGAGTCCGGCAAGTTTGGCTGAGCTCTTGAATGAGCTCCATGTGGCGGTCGACCCAAGAAGAACAACACGGAGAACTACGACCGTTCGCATCCGCATATCCCCGATCGCAAATCGACGAAATACGCTCACATCTACTCGATCGACTTTACGAACCCTCCGACTCTACTCGAATTCGGTGTCGTTCTCTCGCTCGTATCCACATACAGAAAGGAACGTAGCAGGTCGGCGTCGCTCGTGAACAGTTGTTCCTTCTTCGTAGCGGCCGTCTTCAAGGCCATGCAGGTTTATTTCGATGGAAGCGAGCCCATCTTCAACGAGGACGTTCACTCCTCAGCATCGTGTTCTCGCGAACTAGTCCTCAAAAATCGCACCTGTTCCTCCAACGATGTGATGTCGAACTGGTTCAGCATCGCACAGTCGACATCACTGTGGCGACGATGGTGTGGAAACCCCGGAAGCGACTTGTTTCGAATGTTGGATCCCCGTGATGCCGTGTTCGAGAGAGCAGTTGATGAACTGGTGTCGCAAGTCCCCGCCGCTCTGTACACACACCCCATGCGAAGTGCACAACGAGAGAGGGCGCACTGGGAAGAGAGGGCGCGGGAAATGGTCGATCAATTTATGCAACTCGTTACAGAGAGGAAACGGAGGCAGGAGGAATTAAAGAGGAGCGTCGAGGAGGAGCAGTTGAATGGACAGGACAATTGGCGAATGGTGGAACCTCCTGAGAGAAGGGCCTTGCTTCAGCCACTCGGAACGCAGGAGAATGCGCAGAGAATAGCGGACTTCAAGGAGCGGATCTGTACACTCGAGCAGCGCCTCAAAGAGCTACAATCTCGCCCTCTTTGAATTTTGTTCCAGTTCGAACTTATCATGGTCTGCTCGCTCCGTGTACGATCGCGTTATACTCGGTGTTGTTCTTGCACCACTATGTTCCCATGTTGTCTCAAGGATAGTATTACCCGTCGCATGTGCGTTACCTCTCCCTCCGGTCTATTAGGGACGTCAGACTGTGTATCAGCAAGACTGTATGTGCTCTTCGATTTGACTGTCAGTAATTCGAGTTGAGGCTCACCTTCACAACTTGAACTCAGGCCTCGACTCCCATCACAGTGATAATATCTCAACCCTCGAATAACACTCGGACAACTTTCTCTACACTAGCTCGAAAACCCTTCAAAACATGTACCTCCCAGAAGCGGTGCTTCTAACTCAAGATCGTGCACCATGCATCAAACATGCATCGATATTTAGTCTCGACAGGCCTCTGCGACCCTGCTTGGAGTCGGAGTCTTTCCGAAGCTGCGGAACTCAATGGATTGATCTTCACGATACTTTCTTGGTGTGAAACATTATCAATTCCTACATACTGTACTGTGGCTACAATGTGCCTGCTTACTGTAACAGATGCTTGATCCCATTCATTCAACGTTTATGAGCGCCCACTTTGGCTAAAGGGTTGCCACCTACCGTGGTCCATGGCGATGCTTGCACTCCTCCCCTGATCGAACGGGCGCTTGTGCAGATATATTAAACTCGATGATGATGATCATTGATGATGGTTACTTTCTCCCACTACCTTCAAACTTCTCCCCCAATAGCCTCGCCGGCCAGTGATATTAGCCTGTAGAGTGCAATCTCATGGAGACAGACCCAGAAGCACGCCCCTTCCTTGATTTTACTGCGATGGCTGTTCAACCTTCGGAAAACAGGCCAGTTTTGTTTGTCGATATACACGTGATGGTGCTCATGTCAACCATTATCATTCTATTCTGCAGGATTCAGTTCACACGTACTGAGAACGACACGAAAGACAACGATATTGTTCCGGTAAAACGGTCAAATATGATGCGAAAACCAACACTACTTCATACTGCAAAGTTCAAACCGCGTCGTGGTACACTCTTCTCGAACTTGAGCCTTAGTTTTGGCCGACTGATTCAGGGCGAATTGCAGATGAACAAGACGAGTCCAATTTTGAACTCGAGGATGTTAAAAAAACGGAGGGTGATGCTAGGTTTGACGAGGAAGCACCCATCTGGAATGCGTATCTCAAAGAAGCAGAACGCTTTGACAACGACATGATTGGTGGCTTCCAAGATACCATCGACTCGGTATTGATTTTTGTAAGTCTTCTCATGTTAACCATATGTAGTGTTCCTGGCGACGGTTGTTAATTGGCCATAGGCTGCTCTCTCAGCAGGCGTTATCGCGACTTTTGTGGCTCAGACCAGTCAGGCATTGGAACCAGACCAAGCTCAAATCACCAATCGGCTTCTCGTGGAACAAGTTATTCCACTCCTTCGTGCCGCCGGAAACGCCACTGCGATCAGCCTCATACCCCCTCCGAGTGACGGACCGGATAGTACTACCCCGACCCACTCAACCGCAGATGTTGCTATCAATGCTCTCGGGTATCTCAGCCTTGCGCTTTCGGTGGGCACTGCAGTTGTTTCGGTTTTGGTCAAACAATGGCTTCAGGTGTGTCTTACTTGATCTGAGAGTGACTCGTATCAAGTAATAATTCCATCGACTTTCCCATAGCTCTATGTGGCTGCTGCGACGGGCAGTAATCAAGACCGTGCCCTGACGCGCCATCTACGCTATGCCAGCCTCCATAAATGGAGACTGCCAGAGGTAGTGGGCATCCTACCCCTTCTCCTCCACCTTGCATTGGGAATTTTTGCCTTGGGAATCGTCGTTTTCGTGAACGACCTTGACCCATCCGTAGGATACATGGTCATCATCGTCATGATAGGCGTGTTCTCCATCTACGTTGCGACCGTCTTATTTACCGCCCTCGCGGTCGACTCCCCCTATCGTATACCGATTGTCTATCGTCCTATTCATACCCTGCTTCGCCTCTTTGAAAAGGGTTGGTTTGCCATCAGGCGGCTGTTGGGTATGGGAAGGCAGAAGATTGCCTTCCGCCCGAGCGCTGAGACACCGTCTCTACGACCCACACAAATAAATCCGATGCAGCACGGCGAAAAGGAGAGGATGGTGATTGCGTGTGGCGCAATCGTATGGCTCAACTCCACCTCAACCAGCGGGAATGTCCAGCGACTGGTCGCTGAGACGATTGCCAGACTAGGTCCACCTCCACCTCAAAGTCATTCGAGCTGGGAGGCGTGGGTTCGACGACATAGTGATTCACTCAAAACCCTCTTCACTCCCGCACTGATGAACACGGTTTGGACGTGCATCACTCCTTCACGAACGCATACGGATCCTATTTGCGACTACCCCACTTGCTCAGCTATACTCGATACCCTCCAAAATATTTACGCCGTTGATCCGACACTAGTAGATTATCAGGATGGGTTGCGATATGCATTCCAGAAAGCAGAGGAAACATGCTCTGACCGCTACATGGACTACCTGGTTCGCGAAAGGCGGATAAATGTTGCTGAACTGGGTATAGGTTTGGACGTTTCATGGACAAGACAGAACGAGGCGAGCCAGACGGATATCTCGGAGATAAGTGTTAGTAAGTAGACGGCTTTAAGCTGCATGTAACACTAGTGTTTCTTTCGTCTTTGCTTGTACCGACAATCACGCGTAGGACGGTGGTAACTGCGATATTGGAAGTCTATCCGCCAGGCCTCAGGACTCGGGGGACCAGACGACGAGTGCAAAGTGGTCTCTCGTCGTGCTCAAGCGCCTAGGGGCTTCTGAACACGAGGTCGGTGGGGTCATTGTTGACATGCCCGGGACAGACAAAGTACGAGCAGTTCTTACTTTCAAGACGGGTAATGAGCCCGACGAAAACGTCTACACTCATAAACCATATACTGCGCGGCCCGCCCGGACAGTCCATTACCCTCCCAAAGAGGTTAAATCTATCACTACGTATAAGTTATGGAAGGGAGAATGCAGTCCAGAAGATTTGGTGGACTTGTTGCGAGTCGATCCCAAGAGGAACAATACCGAGAAAGACTTTGCTCATGCCCACATTCCTGACCGCGAGTCGACGAGATACACCCATGTCTACTCAATCGACTTTGCCGATCATCCGACGCTGATCGATTTTGGTGTCGTCCTTCAGCTCGCCTCCTGTTATGGAGAACAACATCGCAGGTCAACACCGCTCGTGGGCTCCTGCTCGTTCTTCGTAGCCGCTGTCTTCAAGGCTTCAAGGTCATGCAAATCAAATCAATGGAAGTGAACCCAAGTTCAACGAGGACATCTACTCTTTCCCGTCCTATCCCTCCGGAGTATTTCTTCCACCGTGGACCTGTTTCTCTAACGACGCAACATCGCAATGATTCGGGATCACCCATGCGCCCTCGGGATGGTTTGGAAGTGCAGAAATGGACAAGTTCCGAATACTCAATGTCGATCATCGCGAGTTCAAGAGACTCGTTGAGGTGTTGGTTTCTCAAGTGCCGGACGCTGTAAGTGCACACCCAGTACGATGTGATCAAAGGGACCGGATCGAAGAGAGGGAGAAAAACGACGAGTTAGATAGGCGGGCAAAGGCGCGTACGGAAGAGGCGCAGCGTAGCTTAGAGGTCATTCGAAACAGGTTCAAAGAGTTCCAGGAGGAAGCTGAGGCGATGAAACGACAGAAAGACGAGTGGAAAGAGAATAAGAGACAACGAATAGAGGCCTTTGAGAGGAGGTTAGAGGAGTGCAGGAAGGACGTTCAGGCGCCGGGTATCAAGATTCCTTAGGCGCAACTTCGAGGCCGTGCCACTTGTTGAGCGTAAACAACGGCGAACTGCTCACTTTTCTGACTCTTGCTTTTCACTTGGTTCTTATTATTATCTCTGTTTCCCGCATTGTCTCATGCTTGTATCTGCTTGTTTTCTCCTTATATACATTCTGCTCGGTCGCGGCGCTCGTAGGACCTCCACCTCCTCGACGTTCCTGACCGAATTTTGTGCTTTATGGAGAAGATGCAACATGTTTGGTCTACCGTTCCCTCATCGTCCTCAAACGGGATCGCCATGGCGCGACCACGAGAAGCTCAACATTTTGGTGCGATTGGATAGTGACCGGTGATGATGAGCAGTCTCGAATCGCAATCCTTCCATGCTGTGGGCGTCAATGTGGAAGCCAGAGAAGTAACGGCACTAGGGGCTGCTCAATTCTTCCAGTTCGTAAGCAGTTCGTAGTTCGTTCCAGTTCGTCAGTTCATAAATGCGGAGAACCTCCACCAATAATCATCTTACGAACTGGCGAACTGGTTACGAACTGTAAATTTGAGAAGCCCTACTGGAGGCTGAGGTTGTTGACTGACTTGTCAGAGAACACATCGACTATGTCGACGAAGTCCCGAAGAAGTTGAATACCAGCGCATTGTAGCACACAAAGGCTCGCGTATAATGCAATTCCAGTTCATATCGTAGTCGACGAGAACAGAACAGCATGCGCCTTCAGAACCAGAACCAGTCGTGAAAGGCAAGTCGCATTGTTTGTGTCTCTTCGCCATACAAGTATGTAGATGCTCTCTATCGCACATCTCAAGATCGACCTCATCCCCCACCACCCGACCTCCTCTCGATGAAACTCCGAATGTTGGCGTGTCCCTCGAGACTTCCGAAGAAACATCGCTTCTGGCTATTCTCCCAAAGGACCACATCGAGCTGCTTTGCATAGTTGAGGACGAATTCGTAGTCGGCCTGTGAAGCGAACGCAGTGTAGAGGAAGCCTTCCTGTGACTTCATCCTGTTCTTCTCCAACTCCCACAGACGAACTTGATCTTGAACTGTCACCGGTATAAGCGGGTTCTAGGAAAATGCCCGTCAGCATGAAGAAGGGCGTCGGGATGTCAAAAGTACTCACGTTCTTCCGCATCTGTGGGTGAGCATGGGTGATCAGATAGCTGATGATCTACAGGAACAGCGCGCGTCGTCAGCGTACAACCAAGCGAGAGGGCCATTCCACTCGCCTGGTCGGCAGATATGCCGTTGTTCAAGGCTTTCTTTACGCTATCTCGGGTGATAGAACCAACAACAAGGTTGGGAAATCGGTACTTGAGGGAGACGAACAGGTTGAGAATGGCAGTCTGAAGCGGGTTGTCTACACGAACATCAGAAACACCCCGGTCGCAGAAGAGATGTACGAACCGGTATAGGCATAGACTCGGTAGTTTGTTTCGAGTACTATGAAACCGGATGAACTAGCGCCAGTACTGGACGGCAGGTCGGGTGATGATGAGGTGAGTGTTGTGGCCAGACGTGTCGGGCTAAATCGTCGCGAATTGGGCTGTGGGCCAGGGAATTCAGTGAGACGCAGGGTAGATGGAGGGATGTCGGACGTACACGTCTCTGCCATAACAGTCCATAATCGCGAAGATCCTCCAACATCGCCTTCTGTGTCTGACTGAGATGTTCAGTGGAGTATTCCTGAGAGCCACGGTGAGCTTTGAGCGGGAATAGCGCGTGTGCAGATGAGTCATACCTTGCCGAGTTCCATCGTCGAAAGCATAAACAGGAAGCTGAGCACCTCCACAAGATCCATCTGCCTCTCCTACAACGAAAAGGTCGGTAAGGCGGGGTAACCTAAGGAGCGCAACACTTACTTCTGCCATATGAAGGTATTGAAGGAGGAGATTCCACAATTGAGCATGGGATTGGTGAAGAAGGAACTGGAAGCCGGCTGATGTGATTTGAGGCAGAGAACCACTGTTCAAGAGGTTGAAAAGAAAGGTAATGATGAGTAGCACGTCATGTCGTACTGGTGAGTCCCCATAAGCCCGCTGCGCTGCAAGAGGTATAAAACGCCTGGAGAAGGCCGTGTTGGATTTTGACCAGTCCCAGATGACACCATGAAATGAAGGATAGTCTTTCAAAGCGTCGTAAGCAGGCCTGTAGTAATACAAGAGATTTAAGACGCACCTCCCACCGTTCTAAAGCATAGCTGTCTAGCCCTTCTACATCTAATGGAAGCCGCTTCTCATCTCTCTCCGCAGGGACACCAAAACTACCGCTTGTACCTCTGGTAGATACTCGAGTTTTAGTAGAGCTGAATGCGCGTGTAGTACCAGACCTACCCTCCTGTGAGAGCCTGACGAAGACTGGATTTGAAAGTCGAGTTCAATGCGAGTTTTGCTGGGTAATTGTGGAGGATATGGAGTTTTGTGAGGGTAACTAAGGATTCGTCGTATAGACTAGGGCCATGTTAGACTATCATATGATGCAAGAGGGAATATGACGCGTACCTTTGCCCTTCAGGTGTGACCCATGCCGACAATGTTGAGGGTGTCATGGCGGATTCCAACCATAGGAGATTCATGACAATCTGGCGTTCCACTGGTGCGAGAAGTCTACGAAATCATTTAGCAGAAGTTACTTGATATTATGAACGGAATTGCAGAAACCTGAATATCGAGAGACATGACGAAGGACTTTGATATAATCGACTCAGAGCATTGGCCGACTGAACTTGGAGGAACGGGAGTAGTGCATGATGTGTCGGAGTATCTGATTTTGGTTCGTCTTCTTTTCGTACAGGAGCAGGCATTGTGAGGTCTATAAACAGTAAAATGTCATATTAGGTGGTGGTGGTCGAGGAACAGAGAACAAAAGCGCGCACACACGCGCCTACCACAGTTGTGACTGAGCGTGACGCCATGTGACATCCCTCGTTCCTACTCGGTCACATCCGGCGTCAAAGCTGTTCCTCTGTTACCCTCCCACCACCATGTCCTCGGCTCAACCACTCAAAGTGACTCCAGCAACTCCGGCAAAATCTCCAGATATCGACTCTTCTGAGAAAACACCATTAGCCACGAGGCCTTCTGCTGTCACAAAATCAAACTCGAACGTCGGCGGACTCAACAACATATCAAGCCCGCATGAGCTCACCGCTTTCGTGCGTTGGTTTAGGGCATGGACGGGCTCAGAGACACTTCTAACTCTGAGCAGGTAGAAACTTTATTAGAGCAACTGGACTCCAAATTCGATGAGATGTCGAATCAGATCTTGGAAAGGAGTACGTTCAACCTTTCAGCCTTCCACGATTGCCCAGTACAACTCAATCATTGTCTCGTTCGGATCTTCAGTGACTCAGATGTCGACAAGAGTCGATGCCCTCGAAGCTTCAATTCAAGATATCATCTCTGGAGATATACCTCAGTCACCGACCGGAACATCGATCAGCTTGAAGGGGTGAAAGCACTACTTATGACCTCGACATCACTCTGGCATCGGACAGTGGGAGACACAGAAGATCAGATATAGGAACGCGTGTCTTTAGTCTCGATGGACAATACTTACACATGCTCATTGAGCTTTCCTTCATGTTCATTACACGAATTTAACTGACGGATTTATCACATACCTGTAGAAATAATCACTAGTCTTCTCCCGAGCGCTCGAATGAATGATCGAAACGTTCCAGCTAGATGTACACTTGCGTTTTACGAGTACATTCAACTATTATAAGCCACTCCCACACCGATGTGTATCTTGATTAATCGAGGTGCCCTTCGTATTAAGAAGGCGCGATTTCGAATATGCGATGCGTCTTCCCCTCCTTCATCATTCCAATTGCAGACGGTCGGCTATTGGCATCCTCTTCATCATTCTCCCCTACCGTGACCTTGCCCGCAATGCGCCTATCCCAGAGGCAACGAACATCCTTTACCTCAATATCTTGGACAAGCTGTCCGTTGTACAGGTCCCGAACCTGGATTGACTTACTTCCAAAAAGTAAAATGTACGATCCGTGGGCCGCCACAAAATCTACACTGCTGCCCCATTCGACAACAGGATCCTGCTGCACCGGGATGCCTTTCACATCGGCGTATAATCCAAACTCTATGGTTGAAAGAGGTGGATGAGATGACGAATATGATCCCTAGTGAAATTTTACGCACTGGTAAAGCATAGGAGGAACCGCTCCTTCATCTTGAACATGCCTATCGGGCGACTCTGTTTCCGAAGGGTTGTGCTAACAACTCGTTGAAAGTCTTCGTTCAGTACGATTGGCTGTGTATCCAATCTCAAGACAACGAAAGGGTCAATCAGGACGGGGACTAGTACCTTAAACTGCCAACGTACGTCGACTCACTCTTTCAAGTCCACCGCCTCATAGTTCTGAGTCTTGTGAACAACACACTTCGATTTCAGGAAAGTGAAGTTGTGAGATTCCACGGGCATGTAGAACTCTCTGTGAGTCTTGAACCAATCCGAACGTTCGCTATAAATGGCTGGCGAGGTTGCAGCGCCGGTCCTTGCATCCTTGATTGTGTCCACTACGGCTTCCAGTACCAAGAATGTCGTGCTGAGCTGTGAGCGGCCGATCCACCGAGTCATCAGAAGTTGTCTGTAAGGGCTGCTACGGACCTACCGAATTGCTTTTAGCACCGACTACAATGTGCTTGCCCTCCTGGATCCCAACGCTGAAGTAGTGGATAGACCTCTTCAGCCTCTGAGGTAACGGATTTGGGGTTGATGAAGGAAGTATTGCTTCGATGGGGTATGCGACAAGAGCCTGTTGGGGAGAACCGTGAGTCGGTAGGTCAGCACGAAATCGTGAGATATCCACGAATCGATTGCCCAGACCTGGTCAGCCAGAACGTAGAATACTCCGATATCCTCATGTATGGCAACCTGAGTAACTTTTCTCAATTCCAACAAGCGTATAAATGCTATGAGGTGACAAAAGTCCGTTCGACGCGTCTCCCTTCACTGAATTTGGGTCGAAGAGACGTACACTGAGGGTCCTCCTTACGACCAACCCACACACCTTCATCACCCCCAATCGCAATAAGGCTGCCTCCGTCTGGAGCGTCTGCCCAGTCACAGCCAAAAGAACCCGTCAGTCGTAACTCAACCCGGGGAATAGCATCGTTAACTCACCGAAAGGAATCGCGCACGTCACTTTACCAGTGAGTCTGGCTTCAGTAGCCTCTGACGTCCCGCCAGTCGTGAAGATCGTCTTGATCTCGAAGATGGGGTTTTTACTTCATTTGCCATGTTGCTGATGGTAAGTGGTGGTGGTGGAAAGTAAACCTGAATGACATATATAACACTCAATCCTGGCGTGGGCGCCATTCTTCAAACACGCGCCCATGCTGCGGTCGGGACGGTACCGATACAGCCCCGTCCTGCGTCTTAGCCTCCTGAAGAATCGAGCGGAGTGAGCGAGATGAGCGAGACAATCTTACATTCTTCGTAGCCGGGTCGCGGTGGTTGGAACGCAACTGGGGGTTGGTGATGGGTAGGTCACTGTTTGGCTTGTCTCATACGCAAAGTGAGAAGATCGAGCAACGCAGGCTCTAGGATCCAAAAGTACGTGCTGGAGAAGCCGTGAATATTCTCGAGTAGTGGGAGTAGATTGCATACATGAGCGTATCTTCATAGTTGAAGGCAGGAGGCTGAGGCCTGCGGACCACGGTGGCCGCAGTGATAGCGAGGGCCAAGGCCCCTATAAGCGCCCACAACGCATCTTGATTCTGCCCAGGGGGCCACCGCCGGAGACATCCGGTAATATCAACCCCTCGAGAGAGGTCGTGAGAAGAGTTGAGCGGCACGTCAGCGGCAAGGCGCGGGCATCAAATTTGAATCAATGGCTGCGTACGAAACCATCGATAACCTCTATCTCAACCTTTCATCGCTCAGAACTTGAGGCTCGAGTCTGTCTTCGTTGTCATATATCTACTCATCATCAGGCAATATATCCGTATTCCTCCGCTTTCCTAGCCTATCAGCCACGTCCTGAGTGAGAGTCAATGTCCGCTTTCTACCTGTGTTTCCTTCCTTGATCTCCACTTCCATCTGCTCGATATCCGAGCTGTTATCGACCGCAAAGCTTGACCTGAAACTCTCGGTGAGCTCCAATGCCATCTTCATATCTCCTTCTTCCTTCTTTGAGATAAAACTTTCCACTAGAAAGCTGCATGGAACTGGAACAGTACCAGCTCCCTTGTCGGCGGGGTGATTCAAGACAAGGTGGAAGATAGCGTTGTATTTCCAAATTGTGACAGGATGTCCGGAGACTGAAGGAGGGCATAGCGGGCAGTGAAGTGGAAGATTGGTGCAGGAGGAAGCCCGAGCCTTGTCATAATCAAGTGTACTGAGCCGGTATGAGCAGTTTGACTCAACCTTGAATGACCTCTGACCTGTCTTCTTCTTTGTAGTTATCGATAGTCGCGTGAAGCAGCCCTCAGTCCCACAAAACCCGCATGGATCGACACCGATTGCATCAGACCGGCCTAGTTCCGTGTCACCACCTCGGAATACTGCTAATATATGGGCCCCGACATGTTCCCGCATATCCTCGATAGGAACGACGTTGTTGCAAATTTTACAAGACCGTTTTGCATCACGAGGTAACGCCCTCGGTACGTTAGATCGAAGGGGTGATAGTTTGATCGGGAACGACAACAAGGAAGTTCGCGTAGATGTCGGATTGCGATAGGGAAGCTTGTCTGTAGTGGTTCGAAGGAGAATGGAATCTTTTTTTGCTAAATCGTCATGTTCGTCTCCCAGTTCCTCCTTGGCGCAATCGAGAATCTCCACGAGATCACTGCGTCTAACCTTCCACATCAATTGAGATGGGGTTTCCTCTGGACGACTAATCATTGCCACAAGAGGGTAAACAAGGTGACCTGGGAAGCTTAAAGCTACGCGCGAACGCGTAGTCAACTCTGCTGAAGATTGGTTATGGAGCATTATGAAACCATCTGAGTGGAATTATCGTGAGTACATTCTCGCCAGCAAGATATTCTGAATAGAATTGGAACTTACTACTCCATTCCCAGTAGTCATGTGTACTTGGAGGTAGATCAAGAACCTGGGCAATAACCGTTGGCGATTCAGAGCCGTTATTGAGAGAATCGACGCGAATGGATGTGGTCATTTTCCCTTTGCCTGCCCGAAACCCAAGAATCTTGAGAACAACTAATGCAAATTCTCCCTTGCCATCATGTAACACGACGGAACAGGCTAAGTCCCCCGCCTTTAACAAATCGTTGCCATCCAGATCATCATCTTCATCCCCGATCGAACTACGCTTCCCCATCACATCTTCTAACGTCACGCCTCTCACCCGTAGTGTCCTGATGCTAACCCGTTTGGCTCGATTTGAAGAGAGCATTGCGACTAACGATGCTTTTAGATATTTCTTTCCGTCATATAGAATGAAGTTGGGAATTGTCTCGGGCATTGTTGGCGGGGGGTCAGGCTGGCTTCCAAGAGTACGGTCATCGTCATTGATGAATGCAGGAAAGTAGTCGTCAACGTCAACACCTAGCGGTTCGTCGTCTCGATCATCATCGTCCGGATCGAATGGTTCATCGTCTTCTTGATGCTCGGGTAAGCTCTCTTGATTCAGTGTGTCGTTTGGCGTAGTACTAAAACGAAAATGACCAGCATTGGTATTACTGGCAGGGCTATCACCAAGATTGGTTTCCGATGGATGACTTCCTTCTGCTGGACCTGTGGGATCGTTGTCGTCAGACTCGGACCGCCAACTGTTCTCCAAATCAACTCGTACTCCAACGTAGTTGTTACCGCCCTTTGGTCGGAGCAAATCAACATCGCCTCGTGAGAAATAACCAGAAAAATCAACTCTCTGGCTATCTCCCCACCACCGTGCTAGTACTTCGTTTGCCTCATCTGCCCCGGCACACCACTCTTTGATAAGGTTTACGAGCCCAACCCGTACGTCTCCTTCCCACGATCGCGGATTGATATGATCGACCCCCAGTGCACCCTTGAATGACAAGCGGCGATGTCCTCTATCGAGCTCAGGGTTCCGCTCGTAGATGGCCTGCAACAGAGTGCTAGCACTCAACTTCTGTGCTAGTTGCTCTATGTCGCAGTTACGGGCGTGATCCTGTGTCCGAACATCGGAAAACTGGCCTTCAAGACGATCCGTTCCCTCGAGAATGATGAAGAACTTGTGGTCAGGATTTATGAGCTGTAACCGAGCAATGGTAAAGACGATGTTCTTGATTACTGACTGGGTATCAGAGTATAGCGCGCCAGTAAAACAGCTGCTACCGTGCTTTAGTTGCAGGGCAAAGGAGAGGTGAGCAAATGTCGAGAGTGATCTGACTTGTTCGGATAGGGAATAGGTGGTATTCACAAATGGAGAGACGAAGTAGCCGAGGACCTTAGCGAAGAATGTAATTCCATGTCGCGTATCCATAGTTGAAGGACTATCAAGGGCGACATCAGTGTCAATTTTCTCAATTTGCTGGAGTAGTGCAGAGAGTTGTGTAGCTTTGGGGACATTTTGTTTATCCACAGGATCGAGAAGCTCCTTCGCACGATCTTTTGACATGCCAGGAAGACGCTCAAGATTATTGAGGATGTCGTGTGGATAGAAAATGTGGTCGATCACAATCACGCCCTGGGCATTTCGCAACAATGTCGCAAAGCGTTTGAAGATGTGTTTGGGGTCACAGGTACTGATAACTCCGTATTTCGATGTGAAGCAATTGAGCCCGGGAAGAGCATGAACTTTCTGTCCGAGTGGACTATCCTTCTCGACCTGTGTCGTCATGCATAAGATATGTTTGGCAAGTCGATAGACTGAATCACCATCAGTGGCGATGGCCCATATTTTGCCATGACGTTTCCCACCATACTCAGTCTTCTCCCATGTATCGAGGACTGTCTGCACCCACTCTACTAGATCTTCTGCGGTCTCGGTCTTGTCGGAGGGAGAGATGATAATAGGAACAGGTGTATAGTGATCACTCCGGGCATATGGGGCGACTGCAACAACTGTCGCATCAGATCCGATGCAGACTGTTTGGTGTTCATGAATAGCCTGCTTGATTGTATCCAGAGAATTGATATCGGTTACTTCCAGATTGAAGTCTCCGACATGCTCCCGACACAGACCCATGACCACATTCCTCCTTGGGCAATAGCGGCATCTACACTCCAGTGCGATCCCATCAAACATGAAGACATTTCCCGGGATTTCGTCAGATGACCCCTCGAGCTGTGGTGGAGAAGGTCGAATCTCGGGATGGAAGAACCGGCCAACATTGTATTCAACTTCTTCAGCACTAGGTATGCGGATTGATGGTAACAGTTTAGGGATCTCCCTTAGACGGCGTAGAGTGCTATCTGAAGGGTATCCCTCAGCCTTCATTAGAGCATACAGGAGGCGTGTCCCCCCAAGGATTTTTGCAAGCATGGCTTTATCGAGATCATACTCGCTGAATCCACCACGAGGCCTGTATAGTCCCTGGAGTGCTTGCTCTAGCCTCCATATCACCCCATATGACCACATACCCGGATCTGTACAAGGCCTGATCTCATCAATGCGCAGGACTTGTACAACGGGTTAGCGGTGTTTTCCCTACGGTTCGTTAAAGCTGGCTAATTCGTAGGGACTCAGGACCTTTCTTCCCTCCCTATGAATGACTTGGCGGTATCTCCGAGGGGTTGGGCAGGTGTAGGCCGGCACCTGGCGGGTTTCCCATGACTGGCAAGCCGCCCATGACGTAGCTCCGCCTCTCCCGCCTTCCCGACGTCTTGCCGCCCGCTCTCCCTATGTTACTATGTGTTTCTTTATCATATATAACGATGTTCTGTTCAATAAAACATGTAGAAAACACTGCTAGTATGAATACATTAAGATACAGAGTCATACGCTACTCCAAGCACGGTGGCTATTGCATCCACCGCGGCAGCCTCATCGTCGTCGTCGTTATCTTCACCGTCCTCGTCCTCCCAATTCCCGTCCTCCTCTGGCCTCTCCTTACTCAGGTTATCCTCAACCTCCTCCCAATCCTCATCTGACTGTCGCTTGAGGCCAGTACCGGGGATAAAGAACTTGATATTCTCGTGTTTGAAGCCTTGAAGTTTATAGATGTTCCGAAGCCGTGTTCGGTGGAGATCGTTGAATCGACCTCGTTCCCATCGATAAATCGTGATTTGGTGCGCAAGGTGAGGGTCGTATTGTAAAACCTGTAACTCCCTTGCCTTCAGGAAGTTACGCTCCTCCTTCATGTATGTCACCAGCCGTTTGATTTCAACGTGAAGGCGATCGAGTTCGACGTGTGACTTCCACAGCTTGAAGTAACTTGCGGTTAGTTCGCGAACATGGGGTTTGGCCCATATCTTCTCCCGAACGTCGTTTCTGGTTTCCCTTAGGAAGTCGAGGTCGGCAAGGTATGTCTTGTCAACGATGGTGTCATAATCCAGGGGTTCTCGCAGGGGGGTGAGTCGTGCGCCTGCCTGGTTGACCTTCTGAACAGCGGTTTTAATGGCAGCAGATCGGGTTTTGAGTGCCTTCCCTAGGTGTTGCCTCATCTTATAACCTGGGTGACCATTAGATTTTTACACAAGCTACAAAAATGAAACGCACCTGTTCCAGCCATATGCATCTTGCTCAGCTCAAATATCCTCGCAACCACCAGGGCTTCCAGCTTATCAACAGCTCCCTGGTATTCTTTCATCTCTGCCATAGCCTTCGCGCGATTCCAGTCATCTGATCCCTCTTCCCATCTCTTGTCTATCTTCAACCGGGCCTCGTGAAAGTGGATTTCTCCCAGTAACGTCAGCTCTGTCTCCTGAGCCTGCCTGACTGTGCGCTCGAGGTCAAGGGTGCTTTTGGCGTTGTTTTCCATGTAGTTGATGAATACCGATCGTCCTGCGGAGATTCGAGCCCGACATTCCTTCAATAGAACCAGCTTCTTGTAAAGCTCGATAATGTTCGTATCGTCCTCAGGGGTTTCGTGTCTCGACTCGAGGTACTGCCGCTCTTCCTTGATCCAACTGTACACATCGTCCCCTGACTGCACACCAACCGCCTTCAAGTCGTCTAAAACATTGGCGTTTGCACGTTGAACTTCCAACGACTGTCGGTAGTTATCATGTATGAATTTGCTGAGATTTCCGTACGCTTCGAAGTTGTCGTGGTGATAGAGAAACTGGGAAATCATTTGTCGACGGTGGAAAGTGCTGGCATGTCGAGTAGCTGGCGCAAGGGAGTTGGTCACAGAGAAGAGCCTCTCGAGGGTCTCGAGGTCCTCGAGGCCAACCCCTACGATGTATAGGAGGAGAAACTCGAGTTGGCACAGCCGATTGTGCCCGTAGCCGTGAAGGATACCAATCAGAATGCGAACCCTCTCTTCCACAGATAGGGACTTGAGGGGGCTTCGTCTCAATGTCTCTCGGAACTGACAGCCAATGTCGTAAGCCCAGCCTTGATCGCTATTCAATGGAGGAAGATCCTTCTCCTGTCGTTCTCTCCTGGATGCTTGGAGAAATCGGTTCATTACAGCCAGCGCAAGCTTTCGACTTGATTGAAGTCAGTATGATATTCGAACGGATACCGATTCGACGTACCCCTCACCGCTCTTAATCATGTCCGCAACCCACAGAACAAAGCTGTGTCGACAGGCCGCAGCAAAAATCCCTGTCTCCTTGAAGAGCTCCTTCTCCTTCGAGATGTGGCCTGCCTTCATGTTGTCCCACTTCTCCTCGCAGGGAGTCCGCTTCATTCCTTCAGGCTCTGGCTCCTCATATCCTGGAAGGTTCTTCCAGTTTGTACGCTCCCATGCATCCACCTCCTCAACAGAGAGGAAATAATCCCCGCCGCCCTCTCTATCATCTGGCCGTTCCTTCACTCTACCCGGCATCCCGTCCTCTGACTGCTCCCGCCGTTCAACTCTCTTCAGTGAGTCGTTCCCGTCCATCGCTGCAAGGAAACCGAACTCGAGCTTGGGTTCATTTGCCACAGGGTATTGGCAGCACGGGCAAGTGTTAGGTGACCGCCAGTCGGGCCCATCACGATTGAGAGACTGTCGAACCTGACGACGCGCCTCCTCCTTAACAGAAATAAACACATCGTAGGCCTGTGAGAACTGTATGCATAGGTAGTTCTTGAAGCGATAGCCTTGAATATCGCACAAAGCTCGAATGAATGGTTGAATTGAAAGGCGAGGACATCGAAGAAAAAGTGAATGGAACATTTCGAGAGTTCGTGTAGTGATGACAGAAGAATGTATCAGAGGGTTGCATGGGAAGTAACCCTGACGTATCAGACTTGAGCTTTTGTACATGTCGCATGTGTATTTTCCAACGCCAAGTGTACTACAATCTGACGACGAGCTTTAGCGACAATCAGAAACGAGTCGAGGTAGAACTCACAGAAAAGGTCGTTAACTGTCGTGAGCTCAAACTGTTCCATCTCCCCCTCAAACCGTTGCTGATGCTGGCGCCGATAGCAATAATCCATCCACCCATCCGTCATTTCGGATAACTGTTCCTTCCACCTTGCTTGGTCCACAAGAATCTTGTTGCGCCGTTTCCTTCTGTCTCTCTTGTAGAACCTGAATGTAAACCGTTACATTTTGTTTTTGAAGTGAGAAGGTTTAAACGTACACTTTTCGATATGCATCCTTTGCCTCAAGGAATACCTCCAGCTCCTCCTTTTCCTCGTCAATCCAATCGTCATCAACATCGAAGCTGGCATTCGGGTTCCCGGGTGAATCGAAAACATAGTTCTCGTGCGGCAATTCGCGTTCTGGAGAGTAAGAGTCTGCACGCAATAGAGACGACGCATTCAACTCGTTGAACGTATCCAAATCGTTCTCGGCTATTGACCGTTGGTTGCGAACTTGATTTTTCTTCAACCTCTGACGCGCCTCCTCCTTGAGTTTCGACATTTGTAGCACGTTGAATGGACGAATTTGCTTTCGAGACGAGTTACTGACATCCCCAGACCGAGAGTTCGAAGGAGCAAGGAAGCGACGGGCGGAGAATGCTTGCCTCATTCTGAGGTGAAGGTATCAACGATGACTGGTGAACACTGAACATCCGCGACGCGTGGCTCATGTGATGACCTGCCCGTGGGAAATGAGTGGGTGACTCATTGCCGGAGGTCATCGCCTCTCAATTTTTCTTCCCATTCATTTCCTCCAATACAATGACGGGACCGACGGAGTATTCCAGTACGTCCGTCAAACTCTAATTCTTTATTGAAAACCTTCTCTTCTCGTCACAGCCCCGACCTTGGGGCAGTCGGCTTTTTTTTTCCCTTGCAAAAATCGAGTAAAATCGATAGCTGCACCGAGACGAGTGGAGGAAGCCCCGACCTTGGGGCTTCCTTCGTTTCGTTTTGGCTTTGGAGGTAGCCCCGACCCTGGGGCTGTCTCGAATCTTCACCATAATCGTCGCCCCGACCTTGGGGCAGCGATTCTTTTGTTTGTTTTTTTATTGAGATGAAATCGTTTCTTTTTTCCCTTGCTTTTCACTGTTCAGGTCAGTTTCTGACTATCCTTTTATACCCCCAGCTCGTCGGCTTCGCAACCAAAAAGAATTTGGCGGCACCATGGATGTCAATGTTGCCGAAATCGTTCTCGACAACTTCGATACCGCTGCTCTGCTTCGTCGTCGTCAAGAGCAGCAGCTCGAGCACGAGAATGCGGATGAGGACCAACCCGACCTCCTGCAAACCCCTTCCTCAAAGCGAGATCAGCCCAAGGCTCCATCTTTGACGCCTCTCATTCAGCTCGCAAAGCCTTCGCTCTCGCCGCCCCTCATTCCTTCGGTAACGTTGCCCGTGGCGGCTATGTTCATTCCCGACCCAACGAAAACGTCCAAGCAGCGGAAAAATGCTAGACGCCGTTGGCGTTGGCGTTTGAGGCGACGCTCCGAGCGTCTTGCTGCTCAGCAGGCGGCCGGCACAGCGTTGAAGGCATGCGCGGCCAAGAAGATTGCACGCACCTTGCAGGACAAGAAGAGGCATATAGCCGTCCCGATCGACATTACTGATAACTTGGAGGATCGGAAGGGAGCTGGTTGGACAGGGAAGAAGGTTGAGAAAGATGGGAGGACTTACACGCTAGAGCAGGTGCTAAACACACCGGGGATGCAGCTGGTGAAGTTCAATGGACAGTGCGTAGCCGTTATTCTTTCATGTCTGTAATTTGCTGACCTTCACATACAGGGAGACACTGCTCATTGAAGACGCAGGGGTACGCAACGTAGTAACATGTCTTCAAATTCCCAACGATCCGCGATGGCTAGCGGACATGGATAACTTCCTTGAGCTACTCGATTGGGCAGAAGAAGAGCTACGGCGACAAAAGGGTGAGATGCGTGGCCGCCGAGGCAATTATGCCACCACCCCAACCGGAGTCTCTTTCGGCGGCGGGCAGACACAGCCTGGCAACTTCTCTCAGACCCCTGTTGAGCAGGATATCTGGGCGAAGGTGTATTCGCACCCCTTCTACCAGCGTGTTCTTCGCTATGCTCAACGTATGTGAAATATCTACAACAATTGGTCATCTTTCTGACATACATCCATAGATGGGATGCGGTCGTATCATCCGAAGCTTGAAAGACTCTATACCAATGTGAAAGACAAGCTGCGTGTAGACAACCCGGCGCTGGAGGACCCCCTACCCGGCTGTTGCTTTTCGGCGTGTAATCTGAACATGGGTAGAGCGGTCACGCTTCGTCACACCGACTTCCTCAACCTGCTCTTCGGCCAGTGCGCAGTCCTCTCACTCGGAACTTTCGACTACGAGAAGGGTGGTCACTTGGTCCTGTGGGACCTTGGCTTGGTCATTGAGTTCCCTCCGGGCTCGATGATCTTGCTCCCCTCCGCTCTCATAGAGCATTCGAACGTTTCTATTGCTGGAGATGAACGTCGCTCTTCCATCACCTTCTACTCTGCCTCAGGGTTGTTTCGTTGGGTAACCAACGGATACATGTCCGACAAAGAGTTCAAGGCTCGGGCGAGTACCAAGATGCGTCAGCACTGGGACCAGCACCGAGCGAACCTTTGGAAAGTTGGCTTAGAATTACTATCAAAGTAGCGTGTATACTGTATCTATTGTAAACTCGCAATCTGAAATCATGACTGAAGCATCGAATGGACTTGATATGAATACTTCTGAACCAAAGTGAGCTTCGAGAGTCAGAGAAACTGAATCTAAAGTGAATAAGCGCCCGTTAGTTGCCATCCAAATTGTAAATCTATAACTCATGGGTACGAATTACACTTAGAGCTGTTATGTGCAGTATCTCGTACCCTATGCCTAGCCTATGTCCAAATTTTGAGTGATTCGAAAAGGTGAGAAAACATAATCAAGTACTAGGCAGATGGGTAAGTTTCGTATTGTAGCTCACGCGCGACCACGCTCATTCTCACTCTCACCATGGTTCGACCTCGGAAGTATAAAACCAAGGCTCAGCAAGGCCAGGCTATACTAGACAAGTCTCGACGTAATTATAACAAGTAAGTTCAACGGATCACTCTTTCGCTTGTACAGTAGTTCATTGTACATATTTCAGGCATCGAGAAAAGATTCTTGCCCGGATGGCAAGTCAGCGAAAGGCACTCAAGGCAAGAGAGGAGTACGTTCATTAGGCACACCCAAACGTGTGATTCCATTCTGACCTTCCCTATGGTCTTTCAGTCAAAAGCTGGTCAAGAGTCTTCTAGGCTCAATGCATAGGGTATCAAGTGAAACCGAATTGAATAAGCACGAAGAGAAGAAAGTTAAGAGGTGCGTTCCATTTCATCACTTAAAACTATAGTACTGAGAACTAAATGATAGCTATTTTGAATCACTCCTTGACGTCTATCGCGCGGAGTTATCGTCAACCTTCACCTCTACTCCTTTGATTTTCTACGAATCACTCTACCAACGTACCATTTCATGGCTTGATCAGGGTCATTCTGGCGTATCGCCTTTCAACCGGCTCGAGTCTCAGATTCAAAAACTCAACACTACCGTCACTCTTCACTTGGACAAGATATGGACGCTATTCGGTGACAGGGACTTATACCAGCAGTTTTCATCGCTTCAAGACCTTGTGAGGGAACACCTGTCCTGTATTGACGAGCTTGAGTATGGACGTCTGGTGGATGGCCTGATAGACGAGGATCAATTATATGAGAAGTACAAGGAAGGGAAATGCGTGTACCAAAACCCATCCAGAGTTCCTCATCTTTCAGGCACAAACTTGGTTGCAGGATCGTAGGCTTACGGTAGCTAGTACATTTATGTTCCAATCAACATCAAAATTTTTGTTAACTCCCCATGCCAGCTACAACTTACAAGTACATCAACAGACATAGATCTCAAATACTACAAGTCTTTACAAACACTGAAGCTACACGGCTAGTCAACCGCCCGCGGCTGGTGAGTTGATCTAATCTCATCATTATCCTGAGCCTGAGAGAAACGCTGTCGTGCTCGCGCAGCACTTCCTGACCCAGTGAATCGTTCCACCACCCCTCCACGGAACTGAAGTCCTTTCCAGAGCAATGCTTTGCGACTGTGGTAGACCCCGGGTAGAACACCTTGCAGAAGAACAAATGTCTCCCGCTGGGACATGACGGCGGACAGAAGGATCGCAGCGGAGGAGTTCACAAATTCATTATAGAACTCTTGTGCCAGTTCAACGTCACCGAAGCCCTTAACCAAGTGATGGTCCGAGGTAATATACTGCTTCGCTCCCTCGAGACCCCTCCTGTTATGCCTGTGGGCATTGGACGACGGTGAGCACGATTCTTTTGGAGATTGAATCAAGTACGAACCAGGAATAAAATATCCCTGTCATTCCATCTTTTCCCGAGTATACCACGTACGCCGGAAAGTTATTTTGTGTCGAGGGCGGCTGGGACGACTGAGGTACAGACATTGATATTGGGCCTCGAGGCTCGGGCGTTGCGCTCGGGGACGCTGACGGTTGCGCTAAGGTTTGACGTTGAGTAGGACGAGAGCTGAACGGTGTTGATAGGAGAGGCTGAGTTTGTTGGGAACCCAACGGTGTTGACTGTGTTGGCAACATGGATGCCCTGCTCGAGTCCTCATTCGAGAAGACCGCTTTCAAGTCCGCTAGAATATTGTTCGAACCGTAAGCCTCCAACAAAAGATATCGGTTCAAAAAATACCTCACCGTACACCCTGACCATAGCTTCAAAGCGAGTATCCAACTCGTCCACAGTCATTTGGACCCGACTGTCAGCCGCCCGTAGGTTTTCTTCCGCATTTTGTCGCTCTGATTCTGCCCTCATAAGCCCTACAATCATATCCGTCAGCATCTACTTGGGGCGCTACTCGACAACTGGCCTCGGTTTGCCTCCAGTACATCCTCATGATGGCCCACAAATTGGATGATTGCCTGACGACGTTGGTCGTCAGAAGGGCGAGGAGGTGAGCCTAAGAAAAATCGATTTTAATCTATCGTATACTGGCTGAGTGATGCAGGCTGGAGCTTACTGGTCATGGCCGACAGACTTGAGGACGGTAGAGCTACAAGGACAAGTCGGATATGAGCTAGGATGAACCCACCGTCACAGTAACAAATAACGCATGTGACCCTCACGTGTATTCGCGTTTTCTCTGTTTACTCTCGACCTAGGCCGCTGGACCTGTCTCGCAACACTGACCAGTGAAATATGGACCCCTTTCAACGAATGGACCCACAGATCAACAATATTGCCACCCCCTTTACGTATGTGTCTTCGCTCCTATTCGTTTCTATTGAACTTATTCAAACCTTCTTTGGTGCCGTCACTCAATAGAACTCACGTCAATCCATTGCTGCCATCGAATTCAACGGCGTCAACCGTATTCACGCCTCGAACACATTTTCGGCCTACTTCTGCCGCCGCTGCCCCCAATGCCAATTTTCTGGGTCGTGAATCCTTGGTAGATTTCCGCAGTACTGGTACGTTTTTTGCGAAGCTGGTTCCCTTTCTCTGCTGCTGAATAAAACGGTTAGGAGGTACTTTCCCACCACAGAAATGGCCACCATCTCACGTTCAACACGACGAAATCCAGAGAGCTCGTTCTGTCCAGCCGTCCTCGTCTCTATATCCCCAGAGACACAACGTCGGTTTTACTTCCCACCCGCCCAATCACTACAACCATCAAAACAGGGACCCTCGTCCCATCAATCGACACTGGCCAGAGGAGCAGGTAGGTCTTCAATGTATTTCATTCATCTTGTCGCCGCTGACGCACATATGACAGATAACCTTCACTCAGAACCAGAACCTACCACCCCCCCCTTGTGTGATGCAACCGAACGATCCAGTGTATAGACAGTCTTCTCATGTCCAGCAGGTAAGATGCTTACCCGACCTATCGAAGGCGATCTTTGACACTTTCTGTAGGGTCGGCCCTCGAACAGATCCCAAACACCAAGCCTACAGCCATCAGCATCACATCAACAACATCGGGCGACCACTCCTGTCAGTCAACGCTTTGGATTTCCTCAGTCAACGATGGTGCCGCCTCGACCACTTCAGCCTCAGCAGCCACTCGCCACTGATGCTCAACGCTCAAATGCCTCAGCAACCGGTCCTCCTTCAGCACCGGTGCGGGTACAATGGCAGCTCCCAACTGTAGTCGATAATGTGGATGCGGCCGCTTTCCGATCTTTCCAGCCTCCCCCGACTATCCCCATGACTTCGCCCAAGCAGCCAGTACCCTCCCTTCCCTTTAATCCGCCCTCGGCAAGCCTCGGTCGCTCCATCATGAATGAGGCGAACCTTCAATCATCGCCACCGGAACTGTTCAACTTGGGAACGACCTTAGCCCCAACTCCAACCCAACAACCCGCTGCTATCCTATCCTCGGAGAGTAGCCAGCGCAAGGATCGTGATTCAGACAGCGATTCCCTACGAGCTTCGAGTCAGATGCGTCGGAAAACCCAACAGCAGAAGTCAAAGACACCTCCACCACCTTCGATGGGCCCTAGTGTTCAGGAACACAATCAGTGGTCTAGCAACAGTCCTGCTTCCTCCGAGCCAGCTCCACGTCCCCGAATGGGAAAGGCGGAAAAGGCTCTGAAGGTCAAGGTTTCCGACACCGATGTGGTGCAAGCCGTCACCGACATGCTCGATCGACACGATGAGGAACGTCGAAAGGTGGCAGATGAGCTTGGGATTTCAGAAACGCGCCTACGAAACCTTATCGGTGTCCACGAGAGTTATCGAGCGGAGAAGAAACCGAGCGCGTACAACGCTGGTGTGCATTGGAAGGCAGACCAGTTGAATGCTGGTGAGTCTCACCCGAATTCAGTCTCCTCGAAGTCTCCTATGCTGACAACTATTGCTTCCAGGCAGGGCTCCAAACAACAGGGCTACGCTCAAAGAGATCCACATAGCTCTCAGGGAGGATACAGAGATGATGGCAGCTCTGGAAACATGGAAGAGGTGGAAGGAAGAAAGGGCCCGGAGGAAGGCTGCTAAAGCGGGTGGCAATGCTCAAGCGGACAGCAACGCCAATCAGCAAGGGGTCGTGGATGATGAAGAGGAGGACGATGATAGCGAGGATGACGACTACGATGAAGACGAGGAGGATGAAATCAACGACGGTGGTCAGGGCGAGGTTGCCGAAGGCAGTAGGAGAGGATTGGACAAGCAGGCCCGTGCTCAAGTGGCCGAAGTCAAACGTTGGTTCGAAGCATTGGAGGTGAGCAAGGCAGAGAAGTTTGTCGGAAACCGTGGATCGACGAAGTCGGTGAAGAAGGAGGGAAATGTCGGTGCTAACCGACTAAACCGAATCGTATGTTCTACCCTATCATACCCGTAATGATGAAACTGATCATACCATTGTTTTTAGTGCGAAAACCTCGCTCAGAAGACCGGGGGACTGTTCTGGGGAATCGTCTGCCGGAGCACGTACAACACAGCCATCATACCTGGGATGTACGGAGTAGCAGGGCCAGTTGACAACTACCTCATGGAAAAACACGGTGTCTCGTCCTATGAGTTCATCTCCTCCATCGAGTCTTTCGTATGTGAACAGGCCTTACATGGGGCTAAGGCAATGACTGTGGATAAGATGAGGATTTGGATTCGATCAAAGCTGGAACGCTCTCTTCGTAAGTCGCGTTTGAGCCAACATACCAAAGTGACCCGTTCTAACTCAGCCGCAGGTGAGGCCACCGGAGACTTCAACCTCACCATGCAGTACAAGAACTACGAGGTTCTCATCGTTGAGGCATACAGGGTCCAGTTGATTGGCTGGCCCGAACACATACCATTCAACAACGCTCGGAACATGAACAACACTTTCGCGAAGGATCTCTACAACCGACTCAAAAGCGAATCTATCAAGTGGGTGAAGATGCGACCTCAAGAGTACCGCCGATGGAAGGAAGACTTCGATAGACGCCTAGAAAGCGGGGAAACGGAGAGACCCAAGCGTGGAGAGCGGTCAGACAAGGGCGGAACACACAAGACCGGCCAAACGAGCTCGAAAAAACGAGGCCGGGGATCCGACGATCAGGAAGGGGGGTCTACGAAATCAAAGAAGTCGAAGAAGGGTTCCACGTCGACCACCAAACCCAGCCCGCAGCCCCAACAAAAGACCAGAAGACAAGCGTCTTCGGCTGGGCGGAAATCTATCCACAAGGTGTACAAGAGCCCCGAGACCATCAATGACAGCGATGACAACAACAACCACGATACCGACCAGGAGGAGAACAGCAACATCAATCGAGGACCGGATGACCAGAGTAGTGGAAGGGCCGTCGAAGGTGATAGAGTTGAGGGTGAGATGGACGAGGAAACTCGTAGAGAAATTGAGGCTGACCCCGACGCCAACGACCCCGATACCAACGACCCCGATGTCGATGACAACGCCAGCCGTTTTGACATCTTACCCTTATAAAGAATACTTATCCAATCTAGCTTTTTGTAATTCATGTCTATATTATGTTATATCACACATACACAAGATTCAATACTATATCAACACTTATATAGAGCACAAAAGTGGGCAGATCAGGTGCGAGACAACATCGAGAGGGCGGGAGAGGGCGGGACTACGTCATGGGCGGCTTGCCTGTCACGGGAGACCCGCCCTTCGCACGCTCTGAATGCCCGGGAAGGCCCTCGGAGACACCGCCCCACGAGTCCCAGCAAGGGAGGGCTCAAGTCCCTACGAATTAGCCAGCTTTAACGAACCGTAGGGAAAACACCGCTAACTTGTTGTACAAGTCCTGCGCATTGATGGGATCAGGCCTTGTACAGATCCGGGTATGTGGTCATATGGGGTGGCGTGCATGAGGCGGCGAAGCCCAGAGAAGTCCTTTGTGGCGAGCATCATCATGATCCGTTTGTGATCGCTAAGTTTCTTGTGGAGGAGGCGCTGACGGCGCTTATTTGATTGGTCCTGTAGGCCAAAATTAGGCCCGAAACACAGAATCAAGCTGGATAGTCACCCACCTTGGCTCGTAACTTGACTGTGATACCACGGTAGTCATCAATAATCTTTGTCAGTTGATTGTGGCTCAGGTATCTATATGGAGTATGTGGCTTCGCTGATGATGCACGTTCCAACATTTCGTGAAAGCGCCGAGAATCTGGTATACTGCTGCATTTGGAGCAGGTTCGAGCCCCTGCTGCAATATGAGCTGCAGTGCAGGCACGCGAGCGAAGAAGGAGGGTGTTGGATTCTTTTGAATAGTGGATTGGGTCCCATGGAAATTGAGTCTCGTCGTGAATGGCCCATGGGTATGAACTCCACGCAGAACCATTTTTCCAGGTTACTGAAGCTCCTGAGCAGGAGTTTCGGGACAATGTGGTTGCCTGCAGCAAATCGTTGAGGGATGACACACTCGATGTCCGGCTAATAGATGCACTAGATGACTCTGAACTGGAATCCCGGGTCGACAGGGAGGGTGATTGAAGATAAGAAGGTAGGGATGGGGAAGCTTGTGGTGTGGAGGGCGTAGAACTACTGACAGAAGAGGGCCGTTTAGGGGTAGGGTTTGACCATTGAGGTGGATTCCAGAGTTTGTTCAACTTTTTGGTGGCTTTCTCGCATACTGTCGAGGCCCTGTGAACTCGGTAAGGGCTATAATGGCTCTGTGGAAGCTTTAATTCCTCATTACACGAATCGCATTTCACTGCATATATTTCTCGTGTCTGGCCTTTAGAAGTGTTGTAGAGATAATGTAGGGTTCGAGCAGCGTCCCATCTGGGGCAATCAGCGGGTCCTCGGGCAGTGGTTTCACCATGGTGAACAAGAAGGGGCGAAAAGACTCGAAAAATCATCCGAAAAACTAGGTACATTGTTTCAAACACCGCGCTATGCAAGTGTGTATCTTCGGCGTATCTGACATTATCTACAACGCGTTGAAGATTGGAGCCACACTTCACGCTCTTGGTATTGTCATCTGACCTGCCGCCCATGTGCCGCTGATCTCAGGCCGACCTGCCGCTCATGTTCCCACGACCTCTCTCGAGGGGTTGATATTACGGAAAGTCCCGATGGTGGCCCCTCGATTCTGCCATGATCCATCAGTTCCTCTGTTTCCTCGGTCATCATTTCGGATCCAGGTCTTGCTGCCTCTGATATAGATCACGTCGAAGATCAAGATATATATATAGATTAGTTGCTGTGCACAGTCTATGAAGTTTTGAGACCCCGAAGGTGGAGAAAGGTGCGTTTCGCTATCATCGCTTCCAGACCATAACAGAGCTATGTTTTTTCTCTCTTCAGGACCTTTAGGGAACACAGAAAAAGCCACGGAAGAACAAGCTACGGAACAGAATTGTTTATTGGAGGACATAGATAGATGATCCTAGGAACTATAGAACACGTTGACTGGTGGTGATTTCAGTTCATCAAGTGATGTCTCCCCTTCACATATACCCACGAAGGATCTTTCTTTATCATCAAGCCATTACTGTACGATGCTGAAATGCACTCTGGCATGCCACAGCCATCCAACTTCGGCGATACCCTCTCGAGCGGAATCCAAGATGTTGCTGCCCTTCTCCCCCTACTACGTACAGAGCAGTGTGAGCGACACGTAGGCACTGCTCTGGAGAAGGGCTATTTATACGCGGCAGCGACACCTCTGTCGATTTTTGGCAGCCTCGGAATAGTGAAAACGGCATTCTCGACCCTCCTAGCCACGACCACACGACCTTTTCACGGCGGTAGTTGGTTGGACGATGCTGGATTTGGCACAACGGGTTCGGCCTCGTCTATGGTTACCTTGGTAAAAGGCACGCAGCAGTATGGAGCAGAAGTTCAGCTGCAGCGCCTGATGGAGGAACAACATATCGACGATCCCGAGCTGATTGCTGATATTGAATGGTTCGGTTGGGAGAGGAAGAAAAATGCTGGGGATATGGCTTTATCATTAGTGCGTGTACAGCATCCTTCACAACAGGCTTCTCGCTGATACGTAGGCCTCTATAGCTTCCTGCCTTATCCTGGAATGTCGCCCTCATCTTGACATCATTATTGTCATCGCTCGTCAGCATCTCACCCTACCTTTATCTCATTCACAACAGTTGGGGGAGCGCAACGTTATGGTTGTTCCCCCTTCTACGTTCCTTTGGTGCTTTGCTGTGCATGGTCTCAATACAGTTTGCACTCCAGATCAGGATCCACCATATCACCACAACCAGTCTGTTACTTATGAAGGCACGCAAAAGGTCACCTCTTTCGACCGTGGAAGCTATCAAAGACAGGGATACGCTTCTAGAGGCACGCTTGCGTTACCTCCGACTCGAACTTTCTGACCCGGAGAAGCAACCCGAAAGTCAGACAGGCATCCTAGACGAGACTGGGGCCGAGAGTAGATCACAAGATGCCCTCCTACTTCTTCTCCAGGTCGTTCTGGTTGTTGGGATGGGAATGATTGTCGCTGGCTATGTCGGTTGTTTCACCATAGTCGGTCGTACGGACGTAGATGCTGGTCCCTACGTGTGGTTTGGGATGGAAGCCATGCTCGCGTTGCTTCGTATCACGTTGTGGGGTTGGAACCCCCGCTGGGACGAAGGCGGTACAGCGATGACCATGCGACTCCATCTACGCAGCAGAGACTTGACATGCGGCGGCGTAAAATCTCCCGACTCCTTAAACCATCGCTCCCCAACTTCCTCCCCGTGTCTTGATCTGCTCGAGACCAGCGATGCAGATAGAGACAATCAACTGGTCTCAGACCCTCCTCTACCATCATTTCCGCTCATTACCACTGCTCGGTTCCTCTCGCAATTTACTGAGACTTCCACGACTTCGTTTGGATGGCAACGGGTTGAGGTGTCTTTGGTCGTCGAAAACATCGAGGATTTTCTCGCCGCCGCCACGCCATACGTAGGGCCGCTGCGCCGACTCGAAGCAGAGGAGCTGAAGGGCATCTCGCTCTATTGTGGGATCGTCCCCAACGGCGAAATCAAGCTCCTCTGTATAACCGCTTGTCGAGACGACTCGAGATGGAGCTCTATCTCAGTCCTCATTGACGGAGACACGCCTCCGCACGCCATATATGACTCACGCTCCCAGGATCTTCCTGGCGTTCGTGCGCTTCGAGTGAGTTTGCAGAACAAGGTGCAGATGGGCTCGGTCACAGTCATTGACCGACGAACACTCGATCTTCTCGTCGGTTATTCTTCCCATCTGTTTAGTCGACTTTGTATAGTCGATAACTTTGCGAATCGATTGCCCTTATCATGGACCGTCACCCTCCCGTGCCTCCCATCCCTTCCCGAATCACAATATTTGCAGCAATCGCTCCCTTTGACTAACGAGGACAAGACGTATATTCAGATGCACCAAATACAAGACCTGAAACGAGATTATTGCCTCATGCGGGGTAACCTACTCCTTGGAGTCCTTCCACTTAATCAAACGGCCAAGGATGATGACGAACTTACCGAGTGGACACTTATCCTCGACAGCGCCGTTATGGAGGTATACCTTTGCATCCTCGAACATCGATTTGCTCAGTCTCTGTCGTTATCCCCTACTCAGTCCCGCCCGCTCGCGTTAGAGTGGATCCGTGGTATGGAGGACCGCATTTCCTTGGAGAAAGAGGCTTGTCGAGAGAGACAAAAAGGGCTGACCTATAGAATGCGTTTCTGTTACGAGACGACATACGATCAACTAGTACAAGAACTTCAATCCCTACGCCAACTACCTATCGATAGTGCCTCATTAAAAGGCTGGAATGGCTTGATAGCTGCCATCATGGATCAGCGCGGTGAATTGCCTACCGTCTCGACACTATTCGGACTTCCGCCACTTCAAAATTTGGAGGAGCTCAGCAGAATCCTTCTTCCCTTCTTCGTCGTTAACCACAAAGGGACGAGTTTGCCGACCCGTGCATATTCTAACATGATAGCGTTCCTCCGGTCATCACTGCAACGCTTACACAGCGCTAAAGCCTCATTGATATCCTTGCACGACCCCATTGATCCATGGGGTCCAGGATCCCCAGAATTCAGTCCGCCATATACATGTATTCAAGAACTGTCAGAAAAGGCCTCGAACGCGTTGTTCGAGCAGAAAGAATCGATTCACATGATCGAACTTCGTGACGCCTCGTCCCAAAAGACGCTCTTCGATGCTCTTCACCTCCTCAACTCTCTCCCTTCTCCACAGTCACTCACCACGGTGATGTTCAACCGGGTCTGGTTTGGTACCGAAGCGACCCATTTGGTCACGTCCGTCCTGCAACGCCATCCCCGGCTACTATATCTCGCATTTGAAGATTGTTCCTTCACCGACAGAGCCCTCATCGACAACAATATCGCCATGAACCGCCGGAAGTGGCAAGAAGAGGCACAGAGCGTCGGTGTATTCACATATATCTTTGGTTGCGAGATTCGCCCGGGTAATTACGAGGAAAATGACCCTTTTCGGGTCTATCACCACGATATCTTGTTGTCGGACCTTGCGGACCTTCTTGCGATGATATATATCCCTCAGGAGGGAAAGGTGGTCCTGAGCCTCACGCTACAAGCATGCATAGAGGACATTACCCTCGTTGCTTCACTCACGCCCTCAGATCCAGCCAGAGAGGCCGGTAGCACCGACGGCACCCTCACAACTCGATTCCATGTTTTGGCGTCCTACGAATTCGAGTCTATCTCTATCGAAGGCTTTCCTCTGGTTGAGGCAGGTTGTTATGAACTTCGTATTCGTCTTGTGCATACGGCACAGTACTTATTCAGGAAGCTCACAATAGATTTCATTACGGCGTCCGATGGAATAGAGCCTCCTAGCAAGCCTAGAGCAGAGGGTAGCAGTAGCGTTAGTATCATTGGGAGTAATATCTAGACGACAGTATTATTCGATGAAGTTTGGAACACCGCTGCATCAAAGCGCCCACCAGAAGTTGAACAACGGTCGGCTTCGACTGCGCCATGGCGTCAGGCCCTATCAGCCTCAAATCGGAGTTGTTGCCCTTAGAGAAAGCAAGATTGCGGGCAGCCATCCCCATACTCATACGTGATACAAAGCAGCTTAGGAGTGTAAAGGCGTCCTACGAATTCGTGCCTATCGCGATCGAAGCTTTTCCTGAGGCAAAGGCGGATTGCTATGAGCTTTGTATTCGGCTTGGGCGCAAGGCACAATATTTGTTCAGGGAGCTTAAAATCAAGTTCATTGCGACGTCCAATGGGTTAGAGCCTTCTGGCACGCCTAGAACAGGGGGTAGTGGCGATCTTAACAGTGGAAGTAGTAGTACTATGGCAGTATCTAGACAAGGATGATATCCGATGAGGTCAAAATACGACCGCGAAATTTACGTATGGGGCTTCATGCGTTCTTGCTGCGGTCACCTCTGCTACATGATGTCCTACTCATTGTAAATCTACCTACGAACGCACAATACTCCGACTCGCTGTCAGGTGCTGAGCGGAGGCTCATGGATGTAAGTTTCAAGCATCCGACCAGGGGTCTATCGATCTGAAAACTTGGCAACATAGGAGGAGTTCACCTGTAGACTATTTGGTAGACTGCTCATATACTCCAGTTTATCTAATACGAAGACACTAGTAATGGGGTACATCATATAGGCGTACAGCAGAAGGAGAATATTATAAGGTCTTTGGAAACGATACATGCAATCATGATCAGCTTGGTGGTGTGCGATCCATAAAAGATGATGTCCCCGAATGCTTTTATACGACTCTGCGTAATCGAGACACCCAGTTCATGCAGTAAGCTTGGTATACAGACTACAAACTACGGAGCGTGTCTAGTGAGTGGCGTAAAATCTCCCCAAGTTTGCAATGAGGCATGGGCGAAGCAGCGGACATGAACGAGAAGCGAGATAGAAGGGTAAGGCCATAAGGTGAAGGGTACTGAGGGTCAGGAGAGTAGAAGGCCGAGAGGTAGGTAGCTTTGGATCTCGAACAATCGGCCGATGTAGATGGTCATTCATGTCGCCCAACTTCCTGGCGAATGGTCGTGTGCATGAAGCTCAGAAGTCCCTCACGAACGGCTTTTGTTTCGCCAAGCACCGGAACACGTCTAGGCTGTAGAAAGGCTTTCGCTCGTCCATAATCCCGAAAAGTTGGCGGTGGGAACGAGAGCGCCCACAGAGTAGGTAGTTGATGGAGGACGCTCGTCCAAAACATCGCGCCTCGAATGAGAGCCATTGACCATCCAAAGCGGGGGTATGCGTATGTGCATCCGAAGTTATGGACGAAGAAGGAGAGCGAAATGGGCGACGGTGATGGATGCAGGATGAGTCGATAGATGGTGTCGGTGAAAGAGAAAAAGGG
Organism: Marasmius tenuissimus; assembly: GCA_029532415.1. Classification (NCBI taxonomy): domain Eukaryota; kingdom Fungi; phylum Basidiomycota; class Agaricomycetes; order Agaricales; family Marasmiaceae; genus Marasmius; species Marasmius tenuissimus. Next base: position 52,082 of record JAQOTA010000024.1, read on the forward strand.
TCTGGCTTTCATGCGGATGCGTTTTGCCTATCGCGTTCCCGGTTGCTTTCTCTCGTTGTTACCCGATCGGAACGCACGAGACACTGGTTTTATATCCCTGTAGGGACATCGATGAGAAAAGAATAAACAGACGTTGAATGATTGTCAGATACTTGCCCGAGCTCGGTAGATCTCCACCATCCGTCTTTGCCATCTTCAAAACTACAGCATTTGGCACCCAACCCGAATTTCATCCTCTTCCTACGCTCGTGGATGATCTGTTTCCGGGGGTCTATCCAGAAACGATTCTCTTGTTGGACTATCTGACAATCTCAGATGGTGAACTGGTGGATCGCGAGAGGTGGTTTTCTAGAGCAGCGAAATAGTGAGCATAGAAGGTAGAAGCATACGCGAAAAATGCGTCGTGACGAACCCCGACGCTTGCAGGCACAAGCAAATATTGGAGTACATAGCGGCGGCGCTAGGTGGTGGTCTTGAGTCTTGACGGTGTCGGCTGCGCTGAGATGGTGCCAGGTGGGTGTCATCGTGGGATAAGAGAGGCGTTCATGATCAGCAAGTGCTGGTTACCAGTTTATCAATGAACTGCGATCGCACGAATTCAAAACTCGTCTTGGTAAACTTCTAGACGACGTCCGAATGTACTGTACACACAGCACTCTGATTCTATGAAGGGCTTTAATTCAAGCGTCTGCTGGCGTGGAGGTTGAGTACTTGAATAGGCGGTGAGGCGCAAGTAGAGAGTGGTCGACGTTGTTGGGCGATGATGATCGATGACGGTTTGGGTGAAGTCTGGATGCAGTCATGGGCGCTTGTTGCACGCGGCTCTTTCTCTTTTTTTTTTTTTTTTTTTTTTTTTGTGGAGCGTCGATTGGCACATTGGCCAATCCGGCTTCGAGAAGAAGGCCAGCAACCCCCATAACCAGTACCAAGCTGGAGTTCGGGCCGACAACGTCGGTCCTCTAAGCCCGCATGCGGGGCGAGGGAACGAGACCTCGCCAGACTCGGAGGTTATCCACAGGTAGAGAATGCTTTTATGCACGAACGGCCGTCGCCGAACAAGTGTGGGACTCGACTTTCATGTAATACCCACTAAACTCTCCTCAAACAGTCGATGCTGTATCAGTGGACGCCGTACCCCCGGCCGCATCCCTAGGGTCACGACCGGTAGGCGTTACATTCAAGTAACTGGCGCATTTTATACGGGGGGTTCGAACCCAAGATCTCACGTCAGAGCCCGTGACCTTTCAGCTTTACCTGCAGGCCGGGAAGCGAGGATGCCACTTCACCACATCGCCCCTACGCGGCTCTTTCTCTGTTCTCCCCTTCGATGACACCCGCAGCCATGGCAAAGATGGAGGCCTGTATTGCCTCTCATAGGCAACCATGAGATCGATAACTTGTGGAACTCACAAGAACTTGCAACTAAAACATTATCTCGTTCCCAACTCCCTCGACATGATTTCATACCCCCATCGACTTTCTAGCTGAAGAGTGTTGAGAGGAGGTTTTGGAGAGGCATTTTGTAACTCGGGTGTACATGAAGCTTTGACAGGTGGAACGTTCTCACAAGTTCCTGTTAGTTGTGCATGGTAGAACGTGGAGGTCACAAGGAGGCTTCGAGGGATTTCTGCCCCACTACGTCCGCAAACTATTTTGGTCAACATGAGTGTGATATCTTGTTGTTCAACACCCACCGAAACTCGAGCTAAACGGTACGAGCTATGTCTTGTTGATCTGTCATCGTATGGTGCTAAAGTGAAAGTAGGAATGTCACAACCGACAAACTTCGGTGACACCCTCTCAAGCGGAATCCAGGATGTTGCTGCCCTTCTCCCTTTACTAGGTACCGAGCAGTGCGAACGACATGTTGGTACTGCGCTGGAGAAGGGCTACCTATATGCAGCAGCGACACCTCTGTCGATTTTCGGGAGCCTTGGGATAGTGAAAACAGCGTTTGCGACCCTCTTGGCTACCACAACAAGACCTTTTTACGGCGCTAGCTGGTTAGATGATGCCGGATTTGGCACTACAGGTTCGGTGTCGTCCATGGTCACCCTTATGAAGGGTACCCAACGGTATGGAGCGGAAGTTCGGCTTCAGTGCCTGATGGAGGAGCAACATATCGACGACCCAGATTTGATTGCTGATATCGAATGGTACGGCTGGGAGAGGAAGAAGACCGTCGATGGTGCGGCTTCATCATTCGTGCGTGTAAAACGTGCTCCAAAACAGACTTCACGCTGACACACAGGCCTCTATAGCTTCCACCCTTTTCCTGGAACGTCTCCCTCATCCTAACCTCATTACTCTCATCGCTCGTCAGCATCTCACCCTACCTTTATCTCATCCACAATAGTTGGGGGAGTGCAACGCTATGGTTGTTTCCCCTTCTACGCTCCTTCGGTGCTTTGCTGTGCGTAGTCTCAATACAATTCGCACTTCAGGTCAGGATCCACCGTATCACCAAAACCAGTTTGCAGCTTATGAAGGAACGCAAGGAATCGCCTCTCCCGACCGAAGAAGCTATCAAAGACAGGGATACGCTTCTAGAGGCACGGTTGCGCAACCCCCGAGTCGAGCCTTCTGACCCGGAGAAGCAATCTGGTAGTGGGCTGGGACACTGGGATGAGACTGAGGCCCGCGGTCTAGCACAAGACATCCTTCTCCCCGTCCTCCAGATCATCCTCGTTGTTGGGATGGGCATGATCGTCGCCGGCTATGTCGGTTGTTTTAATATAGTTGGCCGAACAAATGTAGATGCTGGCCCCTACGTGTGGTTTGGGATGGAAACCTTCCTTGCGGTACTTCGGATCGCGTTGTGGGGTTGGAATCCCCGCTGGGACGAGGGTGGTACAGGGATGACCATGCGGCTGGCATTGCACAACAGGGACCTTACATCCGACGTGACAACCTCCACCTCTCTGGACAACCCTCCACAGCCAACCTCCCTGACTCCCGATCCACCAGGGGGTGATCCAAACCCTCCCTTCATGCCTTTCCCCCTTATAACGACTCCCCAGGTTCTCTCGCAGCTCACCAATCCTACGAATCTCATGAGTGTGTGGCGGTACGGGAATGACTCTTTCATCGTTGAGCATATCGGGGATTTTCTCGCTACTGCCACGCCATACATGGGCCCGCTGCGTCGACTCGAATTGGAGGAGCTGAAGGGTATTTCATTGTACTGCGGGATCATTCCCAATGGCGAGAGAAGACTGCTGTGTGTGAATGCTTGCCGAACTGACTCTTGGCCGGCGTCGATATCGCTTTTCATTGACGGCACTACGCCGCTGTATGCCACCTATACCTCACGCTCCCGCGAACTTCCTGGAACTCGGGCAATTCGGGTGACTCTGGAGAAAGAGGCGCAGCTGGGCTCGGGTGACACAGTCCTCGACCGACGAACATTCGATCCTCTCGTTGATTACTCCTCTCGTTTGTTCAGCAGGCTGTGTATGGTCGATTCGGACTTGGCGAATGTGCCCTTGTTGTGGACAATGACCCTTCCTTCCCTTCCCAGTTCGCAAAAAGTCCATCAACCAATCCTTTTGACTGAACAGGACAAGGCATACATCCATGCACGCCAGATACAGGACCTGAAACGCGACTACTGCCTGCTGCGGGGAAATATGCTCATAGGTGTCTTTCCACTCAACGAGACAGAAAAGTGGAATGACAAGATGCTCGAATGGGCGGCCTTGCTCCAGAGCACCGTCATGGAGGTGTATCTTTGCATCCGCGAACGTCAGTTGATTCAGCCTATGACCTTGTCAGAAGCTCACTCCCGCCGACTTGTCTTGGAGTGGGAAAGTAGCATGGAGGATCGAATTTCGTTAGAGAAAGAGGAATGTCAGGAGAGGCGACGAGACGTGGATCCTACGACGTTGTTTCAGTACGAAACGACTTACGACCTGCTAGTACGAGAACTACGATCCCTGCGCCAGCTGCCCGCCGGTAGTGTTGTGCTAGAGAACTGGCAAAAGCTGATTGATACGATTATGGACGAACCCGACACATTACCTGCTGTCTCGACACTGCTCGCACTCCCACCACTTCAAAGTCTGGGGAACCTCACCTCCTCCTTTCTTCCCCTCTTCACCAGCTCTCGCGAATCAGATTTTTCAACCCTGGGGTACCGTAACTTGATCGTATTGCTCCGGTCGTCACTGTATCGTTTACGCAACGCTACAGCGTCGTCATCTCAGGATCCCATCGACCCATACGGTCCAGAATCTCCTGAATTTCAGCCTCCATACACACGTGTTAATGAGCACTCAGAAAGAGCCCGGAAAGCGTTAGTCGGGCTGGTTGAATTGATTCAACTCATCGAATTTGTTGGTGCCTACTCTCAAGAAACGCTCCTCGAAGATCTTCAGCTCCTAGCCTCTCTACCTTCCTCACAATCACTCGCAACAGTGGTGTTCGTGAACTCGCGATTCGGTGCCGAAGCATCTCATCTGGTCACGTCTGTCCTGCAACGGCATCCAGGGATAATATGTTTCGCGTTCAGGGACTGTAGCTTTGATGACAGAGCCCTTATCGATGCCAACATCGCCACGAACCGTCAGAAGTGGAAAGAAGAGGCACTGAATGGTGGGGTATTCACATATAGAGTCGGTTGTGAGATTCGTCCTGGGAGTTATACAAACGGCGCCCCCTTTGCAATCTACCAGCACGTTATTCTGCTATCGGACCTTGCGGACCTTTTTGCGATAATATACGTTCCCCAAAACGGAACAGTGGTCCCGAGTCTCTCGCTGCAGGCATCTACGGAGGACATCACTCTTATTACTTTGCTCACACCTTCGGATAAAACTGAAGGTGACGATAGCACCCGCACTACCCAATCTCACGTCGCGGCATCCTTCGATTTTGAGTCCGCCTCGATTGAGGGTCTTCCTCGACTCAAGGCGGGTTGTTATGAACTTCGTATCCGACTCTCACGTAGGGGGTATTACTTGTTTAGGAACCTCACAATCAAGTTCACCGCGGCGTCTGATGAAGTGGAGCCTCCTAATGGGCCTGAAGCGGAGGGTGGTCGCAGTAGTCGCAGTAGTGACAGTATCATCAGTACATAGTACTATCTTCGTACCAGTAGTAGTGCAACTCGTTACCTTGAAGCATCATTAGTTCAATACCGTTCAGTTTGGGAACTCACGATCGAATACCTTGAGGTTTGACTTGTGGGAGTCTGGGGCCTTTTGACTGAGGGATGTCAGAGCCTCGACGGAGGCGTTCGAAATACCGCAAGCAATTGCAGCCCGGGGCTGGCGGAGTCTCAATCGATCTCTGCCGAAATACTTGCTCCTCAGCTGGAATACATTTCGCGAAATGTCAGAGGCTCAGGATTAAATTAGACTACAGGCAGTGTAGATTAGCATCTCGCTAACTTAAACTCGTCCTAATAACGGCTGGTATAACGCTTATTAGAGGCGCTGCACATATTTGCACAAGAACTCGCGTCGCCAAGCCTCAGGGTCTTTCTCTACTCCTACCATCACGTTCGTCTCACCCTCCTTGCAAGCAATCTTCACATTCCTAAGTTATTGAATATGGCATAAATGACTTGTATACACGTTTTGAAGTCGTAACCTTGGATAAACACGTTGGGTAGGCTGGCTGCGTAAGAAGTGGAGGTACAATCTGAGTTTTAGGTGAGTAACGCGTTGGGTGTATGGTACTATACCTGGCCACGATGTGTTCACGTCCAGGATAAGTAACTGCCCGATTTTATACCACTTCCCCTCACCTTCCCGACTCGCCAATTTTTTTGAAGTTCAATCTGGTACCCTATATCATGACTACGAAGTATCCAGGGGAAATTCTGTCGTGTTGTTCTTCTACGACGCAAAATGTACGAAATCGCGACTGTATCACACGTGTGACTTCTCCAGGAACTATATATTGCGCCTACTGGTGTGTCTGCAAAGCTGTACCAAGTCCGAGTCTCACTATAGCTCCTCTAATATCCTGAATTTTGTGGTGAACCATTGCCATGGAAGGATTTTACAGAAGAATCCTTGTGGACCGCCCGCGACAATGTGAGGAGAGGGTGATGGCAAATTAGGCGCTGCTGCGCCGTGACTTGCCGTGACTTTTACCAGTTACACTTCCTGGTCCAGCTCGGGCACTGCCCGAGAAGAGCTACATCCCTCTAAAAAACCCAAGAAAGTCAGGTTAAGGGTTTTTGACCCTCTAGAATCAGATTATCAACTTTATTTAGGGAGTAGTAGAGCGCGGAAACCGCGTCTGCAAAAGTGACTTATCTTGGCCAGGTATAGTATTAGCATCTCAAATGACCATTAGATTCATCTTCACAGGAATTGTATGCGTAAATTCAAGGATACGTGTGCTAATCGACCCGAATATACGCCATTTCGACGTTCATTCGTCTCGCAAAGTCTCTTCCGCATCAGAAAGCTCCTAAATGATCAAAAACGACCTCTAACGACCCGACCAAAATCATTCAGAGACAAAGACAACAAGACCCGAAAGGAGCCATTGCCACCATTTATGCTGATCGGATATGTTTGAGCCCAAGAGCCGACACGCTCACGCAGGAATTGCAACAAAAGCCTGATCATCATCGATTTATCCCTTGTCCAATCAAAGCCGCATGTCCTACGCTACACTGCTTGATTTACCGAAGACTTCAAGCTTCTCCGAACGAAAGAACGATCCATCAACTAACGTCGAGAGAAACTTATGTCATAACCGAGTTCGGCATTCCAATGAGCTGCCAGACCTGGTCCCCATTCTTCCCAGCCTCCATCACCGTGTTTGGTTGTCCTGCACTAGCAAACCAAACCCTGAGCTTCGGCCTATCGTTCTCGATCTGGTACAAAGCATTCAACGCCTTGTTCTTCGCAGCAACCACGGCGAACTGTTCGTTCGTGATACAATCGGTACAGCTAGCACCGCCCCGGATGCCACTAGGGTTCGTGGGCGAAATGGAGGATTGTTGGTAGATGTACTCGCTGAGGGTGTTGGTGGGCGAGACGAAGAATAAGTGCCACTGAGAGATGGGGTCAAATTTCTTCGAATGATTGGTATGACGATCTACTTACCTCGCTCAGATCAGGAGTAGCCACCACGGCCAGGGGTGTGCTCCCAATAGCTTCAGTTCTAGGGACGACTTGGTTATCGCAGGTGGTGCGTCCATTTACCCAGTGTCCGGATATGCAAGTTTGCCAGATGCTGTTATCGGACCTCTGGTAGAACATCCTGGTATCGGCATTCGTTCCTTGTATACCAGCGATAGTGGAAAGCGGGGAGAGCGAGTAGGCCAATGGCTGTAAAACAGGTCCGGCAGCGGTGAAGCCAGCGAGAAGAGGCAAAAGCTACGGAAGTCAAGGTCAGTAATGCACAGGAGGAAGGTGTAACCAGTGCGTACTGCGATAACTTTGAACATCGTTTTCTTTTGAGTGTGATCACGAGAACTACTGAGGCAGGTTGTGGAAGTTCCTTGAATGAGCTGAAGAACACCTTCACTACAGCACTGTTTTTATACCAGACCTATTGGCTTACGAGGCGCGACCAGAGTCAGCCTCCGGAGCTTATTGGACCTTCCAAGCCCGACAATAGCACGGAAGGAAGTCTAAACAAACGAATCGGCCAACCCGCCCGCTGATGGACAAGCTAAATGAAGTCCGAACGAAAGATTGAAAAAATCAATAGAAGGTGCCTGTGCCTTCGCACGATGGACCAACAAGCAGTCTGTACGGCGTTCAGTGTACCATCTGCTGTGTCTAAATCCATCAAAATGAAAAAATGATCGACCTTGTCCGGACCTGGAGTCTACTGTCTAACGGGTCAGCTGTGATGACGGGGTAATTGAACTCGGTGACTTACTCGTCGGAACATACGCATGGTCAGGCCCTTTAATGTCTCGTTTTCGCAGAGTAAGAGAGCTCGGCAGGGAAAGATGACCGTCTGGCTTTTGTTGTATGTGAAAGGTCAGGCCTCAGGCCCAGGATGTACCTGGGACATTCATATCATCGGATGGATGGGCACCGAGCAACTCCACGGGCCATGGAAAAATCAAAATAGAGGACGATATGTCGAAAATGTGCGTCACAGGGCGAGAGCCTTCACCTCGAAGTACTCAATCTAAATGACAGTAGTAACATCAGATGTAGACCTTGAGATTCACTGGGACTTGGAAGGCCTAGTCGGGCCTCGGCCATGATGTGAATACGTATTGTTCAAGAGCCATCGATTCGCAGTCTCTGACATTGTAGTTTTTCATCATTGACAGAGGAGTATCGGTCGGATTGTGTCGAGAAAACATGCAATTTGGTCACCTTGGGCGGGGAGAGTAAGAGCCTCGAAGGACGGGCACTTACAATAACCAGATCCGCTCTATTTTTGTTTGACTCTCATCTAACCCCGAGTAGCAAGCTAGTCAGAGAATGCTGGTTATTGCACACTGAGTTCCAAGCTCAAGTCAAGTCTGGCAATCGATTAGTATTTCCTTGTAAGTACTCAAGAGTTCGAAGTCTTGACATAGCTAGCACTCACGTTTCATACTAAACAATGCCGTCGTCGTGTATCGACTTTGTTGAGGTGACAGGTGTCGTGGTGGGGAGAAGAGGAAGAGACGCGGGCAACAAGCGCCCGTGATCCAACCTTTCACTCAAACCGTCATCGTCCCGGTCATTTACAACACGTCGACCAAATTCTTTACAACCGTCGATGATGGCAACCCTCTCCTTTATTACTCTCACTATTCAGCCCGGTTCTTTCTGCCCAAAATTAAGTCGCCAGAGCCTCTGGCGGTAATAACGGCTGCCTCACGCTTTGAGGTCTATACGAGGGCGACAACAAAGAGAAAGAGACATGGCAGCGAGATAAACAATCATGAAGCCATTGTGTGACCACGTCTATCCTATGGCATCCGACATGGACGATATCTTTTACAAAGTTTCGTAGATTGCTGCTTCGTCCACAGTGCCCTTACCAAACACAAGGTCGCTAAGAACCATCCGAATTCGAGATGGAAAAGCGATCCCGAAATTCTAGATACAGGCTCATTTGGTGGACAAGACAGGGTTAGGACGCCGTGGACCAGTTGAAAGATGTATTTCCGTCATTGGTGCTTTCGGCATAAAGGTCCATAACGGGCGATGTAGTAGGGTAGCGCCCAGGCACAGCCACTAGTTGGCCCTGTTTGGTCTTAGGGATACACGCTAGTAGCACATGTCGATAGATTCTCTAGCAGACCACATCATCCTATTCTAGTTTTGTCCTCATTGTCCATCTACACCACTCCATCTTGGTGACGAGCGTACGATTCGAACCAGCTCAGGCTCCCAGCACCCAGAATCAGCACCCAGAACCTAGAACCTCAGAACCTAGAAATACAGAACCCAGAACAGCATCAGAATAGGCAACGGAAAGAAGAAGTCACTACCACAACGGGGACCGGACGGTAAATTCGTCAGAGCAGCATCCACATCGACACTGTCCACGTTATCATCAGCACCCAGCACCGAGTCGTCTCTCGACCTATCATCCGTAAATTTCCCTTCGACAGATGAAGCGCAAGGCACCTCGCAGAGCACAGAACCCAGAACACACGTACCTCCAGAAGGACAGGCTTCGTGGTTAAGTCACGCAGCAGCCAGAAGGGGTTTAGGCTACGCTTCACCGTCGACGCCGCCGTCTAGAGCTCCATCCACACGACCACAATCACCCTTGTTTACGAGACCTCCCACACCGTTATTCACACCAGCACCTACGCCAGAACCATCCGCACCAGAACCACTATCACCGGGATTATCCACGCCGGAACCGTTAGAAACACGACGAACGATGACAGTAGACGCCGACCTAGAATGGGGAGGCAATGTCGGAGCAGAGAAGTTGAGCTCCAAGAACTTCTTGAGGAAAGCAGAGATTACGATGGTCGGAATGGGAAGGAAGCAGGAAGAATTTGTGGAGACAGTGGAGTTGTTCTTCAAGGAAGGAAGTCGAGCAGAGAAGTGGCACGAAGGGTTGAACGAGGAGGAGAAGAAGGGAGGATGGAGGAAGTATAAGGAGTTGCTGCTGGCAGAGTTCCCGTCGCAGGAAATTGTTGCGAAGAAACCGGCCGAGTATATCAAGGACTTGGTGGCACTGCGACTACCGCTAGAAGGGTTAGACGTCAGAGACCCCGATACGAACCAATGGGCTCACCAGAAGTTCGCGGACCGACTGTTTGAGCTTGTGAAAGCGGGAGGAATCACATCGACCGCATCCGATATTGTCAGCGTTCACAAAAACCTGCCGGAAATCTTCCACTCCCTGGTCAAAGATGACGCCGAGAACTGGTCAGCGTTTAGGGATAACCTAAAAAGCGTGGACATCAGAGTTATCAGGGAGAAGTTGAAGACGGCGAGAGACATAGAGGATATACGAGCTCAACAGCAGCGGGCAGGTCGCACGCCAGACACGCCGGGGACACGACTTGCAAATTCGTTTGGCAACGTGCAGATCAGCCAAGGTCCAGGGCAACCCAGATACGGAAGCCAAGGCGCTGGACGAGGCCAAGCTCCTCCAGCGGACCCCTTCGGAACGAACATAGGCGGCAGAGGCAATCTGCAGTACCAAGCACCCCAGCAACGACCGCCACCGAGGGTTTCGAGGCTCAACGAAGCACAGAAGGAGACTTTGCGCGGCAACGTCAACCGCTACGAGCAGCGACAGAACAATCCACAGGGTGTCGAGCTATGGCGCCAGGATCTGGCAAATCACGTAACCCGTTGGGGACAAGACGAGGCACACGAGCGCATGGTGTACCCAATTGCACCAGGCACATGGAGACCGGGATCGGGAGAGTGTTGGGGATGTGGAGCAAGGTGCGGAGGAGGGAATAGAGGATGCCTGTCGCAGGTGAAGATCCCGATGCAAGAGAGAAAGTATAGGATCTTCGTGCAGTCGGAGTTAGGGGCGTTCCAGAAGGCAGTGGCGCAGACGAATGTGGTAGGAGTGGCGAATGACTTGACTTGGATGTTGGAAGGGTATAGCTCTGGCTCGGGAAATGCGGTGGGATCGACGGAGTAAACGGCGACCGTACGATCCCGAACACGGACTCTTTCTTGGACACCTCTATCGTTGCATGTGTACAGCTATGCGAAGAGAATATCATCAATATGTTGAACGTTCAGAGAGACCGAAGCCGAGTAAGCAAACCTTTCAGAATGAAAGTTGAACTGGTGGACGAAGATGGAAGAATAGTCGAAGTAGGAGGAATGGTGGATGATGGCGCAATGGTGGTGGGACTGAGTACGAAAGTGTACGAGGAGGTGAAAGATAAAATTGGCGGATGGGGGCAGTCGAAAATGTGGATGAGAATGGCCGACGGGGCGTTGGTACCGGGAGTTGCGAACTGGGAAGGAACAGTGAGAATAAGGGGATTAGACATGAAGACGTCAATGGAAGTCTTCGATAGCAGAGGGCAGTGGGACTTACTGGTCGGGAAACCGTTACTGGAAAAGTTCAAGGCAGTCCATGACTATGCAAAGGACGAGCTGGTGGTGAAGAAAGGGAAGGATGTTCGAAAAGTGTTCAATGAAGGCTTGGGGAAGGTGGTAGGGAAGAGAGAGAAAGGCAGACTGGTTGCAAGAGTCGAGAAGGTCGCAGGCGAAGCGGAAGACGCCCGACCTCAGACAAAAGGAAAAGCGTGCAACCAAGGCGGGGCGGATGTTGTCGTTGACACTGAAACCCCGCGAAGCAGGGAAGTTTTAGTTGACCTGTTCTGCGAGGAAGTACAGATACCCACTCACGAATCACGACAGAACGAGAAATTCAGAGAAGAGTTGGAGAGGATGACGGAGGAGGATAAGGAGACCAAGGAAGAAGAGATGGGAGACGAATGGGTCGAAGAAAAGGAAAATGAGGAAGAAAGGAGTAGACAGGAGAGAAGACAAGAGTGGAGGCGGAAAAGCTGGAATGGAATGGTAGAAAGGAAGCTTGAGAGACTGAAGAGGAGGAAAAGGCGGATATTGGACAAAGAAAAGCGTTCAAACTCAACGGGGGGAAGTGACGCACCCCCCTTGAGGGGAGTTTTCAATCATAATACCGCTGATGGGCGAATTGATTGCTCACCACAAGATCTATCTACAGATCGGATCGGGGAAAACGTCGCTCCCGTATGTTTCGTAACAGAGGGAGACAGCGACATGGACCTCGGTACAGAGATCATCCCGGAGGCCCTAGATAATGTGGAAGGGTTGAAAGGACTGTTTAGCAGGAATGAAGGGGAGAGAGGAGCGTTCAAGGAGGAGAGAGTGAACGCAGTGTTGAAGCAGATCAAAATAGGAGAAAACCTCGATGCGAGAGAGCGAAAGGAGGTGGAGGATCTGCTGAAGGAATATGCTGATTGCTTCGCACTGTCAGTGAGCGAAGTGAGGAGTGTAGAGGGGGCGGTACACGAACTCAGAGTACCAGAGAGTGCCAAGTTCCGAAAGAAAGTCAATCAGAAGCCACTTACCCCACCCCAACGACAATACCTACACACCAAGATAGACGAACTCTTGGCAGCAGGAATCATCGAGCCATGCGGACCGAGCGACGTCAAGTGCATAGCACCCACGGTACTCGCAAAAAAGGCACATGAAGGAACGGGGTTGACGGTAGAACAGCTAAAGAGGAAGCTGAACGCAGAATGCATGCAGGCGGGGATACAGCCATACTTCCCGGAGCATGGAGTTGAGGAGGAGGAAGAAATCCCAGAGAAAGACGCACCAAGTAAGCCGCAGAAGTGGAGAATTTGCCAAAACTTCACGGAGGTCAATAAACTCACCGAAATCGCACCGATGCCGCAAGGAGACATCCGAACAAAACAGCAGGCACTCAGCGGGCATAGATTTATATCATGCTTCGATTTCGCGTCAGGGTTCTATGCAGTGGAGGTAGCGGAAGAGTCCAGGCCGTACACGGCGTTCTACGTGGAAGGAAGGGGATACTTCTGGTATAGGAAGATGCTGTTCGGTTTGACGGGGGCGCCGTCAACATTTGCGGACATGACGGCAAAGCATCTCGGAGATCTAGTGGGAGATGGGACGATAGAGCTGTTCGTCGACGACGGAGCGACGGCAGCAGATACGTCCGATGAGATGATAACCAAACTTCGAAGAATTTTGCAGCGGGTACGAGACAAGAACCTGTCTCTATCAGCGAGTAAGTCGGAATTTTTCGTCTCGGAGGGGATATTCGCGGGGGCCAAGGTGGGAGAGAGTGGAGTCACCACAGATCCAGCAAAGCTGACAGCCATCGTCAACTGGCCTCAGCCGAAAACCGCCCTGAACCTAGCATCATTCTTGGGTTTAACGGGACACTTCAGGGACCTCATTCGAAACTATGCCAGAATAGAGGGACCACTCAGGGACATACTAAAGATGGTAAAACTCCCGGACAAGTGTACGAAGTCAACGTACAGAGCCACGATGGAGGGATTCAAGCTGGAGGGAGTATGGGGGGAGCCGCAAACCCAAGCGTTCCTGGAGCTGAAAAAGAAACTCGTTTCGGAACCGGTCTTGAAAGCACCGAGATGGGACGGGTCACACTTCATATTGACCACCGACGGGTGCCAGGAAGGCTTCGCAGCAGTCTTAGCACAGAAATTCGAAAGGAAACGAGCGAATGGAACAATCAAAGTCGAAACCCATCCGATAGCCTTCGCATCAAAGAGAACTTCAAGTTCAGAGTGGAAGTACAAACCGTTCCTACTTGAGTTCGCAGCCTTGAAATTCGGTCTGGATAAGTTTTCAGACACCATCTGGGGTTTCCCGCTCGAAATCGAAACAGATTGTCAAGCCCTAAGGGACGTGCTAATGAACGACAAGTTAAACGCAGCCCATTCCCGATGGAGAGACGGAATACTGGCGTACAACATAGTCGATGTCAGGCACATACCAGGGAAACTGAACGTGGTGGCTGACGGGCTGAGCAGAATGTGGGAAGGAACAGAGCGAACGGTTGGGGATGGAAGTGAATGGACAGTAAACGAAGACTGGGAGAGCGCGAGGGGGTTGGTGAATGATGTATTTGGAGTAGCAGGAAAGGAGGACGGGGAGTTGATGAAATTATGGGAAAGATTCACAGAGGAACCGATGTTCCAGGAAGTTGTGGAGGCGATAGCAAATATAAGGTCGGGGAAATCGCTGAAGGAGAAGAAGAGGGCGCAACACAGAGCGTCACAGTATGTGATAGAGGAAGGAAAGCTGTGGAGAGTTGGAGGAAACGGGGGAGTACGAGCGAGATCGAAAGTAGAGTGCGTCACGAGGAAGGAGGCGACGGAGTTAGCGAGGAGAGAACATGCAGAGAAGGGGCATTGGGGAAGAGATGTGATCAAAATCAACCTGCTGGATCGCATTTGGAGTCCCAAATTAGACCAGTCAATCACAAACGCAATACTGGAGTGCGCACGATGCAAGGGCTTTGGCCCGGCGTATATCCAAGCTCTCCTGAACCCAGTCACACGACGACACCCGTTGGAGATGGTTGTGGGAGACTACCTGTCAATGCCGAAAGGGAAAGGGGGTTATCACAACCTAGGAGTGTATTTGGACGTGTACTCACAACACGTGTGGGCGGATGCACTGAAAACGGCAGGAACGGCGAAAACGACGACGGGAAGCTTAGACAAGATATGCTTCGCATACATACCGCCGGAAACGTTCATGTCAGACGGAGGGTCGCATTTCAAAAACAACGACGTCGCCAGCTACTGCGAAAAGAAAGGGATCAAACAGCATGTCATAACAGCATACTCACCGTGGGTAAACGGTCTCGTCGAAGGAACCAATCGCCTGTTACTACACGTTCTCAAACGGCTATGTGCGCCAGAGATAGGAGAAGACTCCGAAGAGTTCAAAACGATGGATTGGGGGTTGTTACCATACAAGTGGCCGGATCATCTACAGGAAGCGGTCCTCAGCTTGAACAACAGAATCCTACCGTCTATAGGATTTACGCCGAAGGAGCTATTACTGGGACGAGTGGTGAATACACCGAGAACGCCAGTGGAGATAGCGGAGAGTGAGGTCACGGGGAAGGACATAGTGGTGCAGGCAGCATACGTAGCACAGCAGCAGCTAGACGGGTATGATCAGATGGTGCGGCACGCGGTAAAAAGGAAGGAGGTGTTCGATAGAAGAGTATTGGAGAGACACCCAAGGGAAGTAACGTTCAAGAAGGGGGACCTAGTCCAGGTCTACCAGCGGTCATGGGACAACACGTTCAAGACCGAGAGAAAACTGGTACCGAAGTGGAGTACGCCGAAAAGAATCGTCGAGAGAAATGTCAATTCGTACGTGTTAGAGACGCTGGACGGTCTCAGACTGGAGGGAGCAGTCAGCACGAGGAACTTGAGGAAGTTCATCCCGAGAGAAGGCACGGAGTTGGCAGTAGAGCAGAAGAAGTTGGAGAAAAGATTAGCGGAGGAGGAAGCAAAGGAGTCGAAGGAGGCTAAGAGAAGAGCCGAGGTGGTAGAGTAGAGGTCTAGCGTCGAGCGCGACGCATTTTTTTGAAGGGGGCACATGTAGTAGGGTAGCGCCCAGGCACAGCCACTAGTTGGCCCTGTTTGGTCTTAGGGATACACGCTAGTAGCACATGTCGATAGATTCTCTAGCAGACCACATCATCCTATTCTAGTTTTGTCCTCATTGTCCATCTACACCACTCCAGCGAGGAGGCCCTGTTAGTATCGTGAAGGTAAGCTATAGACTGTACACTAGTATACATAAAAAATAACAATATAAGATGCAATAAACTGTCCCACTCCGGATCCAGAGTCAACCGGCCTGGCTATATCGTATTCAGGCGCCATCTTTGACCTCCAGCTGCAAGTGCGAGGTCCCATGAACATCTTCCATACGTCTGCCAGGATCTCAACAAGACTGACTGGCCTTGTGTATCCTCCTCAGTCTCGTAAACGTCACTATTGTGGCTTTCCGCCGAATCGGTGTCTAACTCTACCTCGCCATCATCTGCCTCGACATCAGATTCAGATCCCGATTCTACGATGCTGCCCAGTTGGGATGTCTATCGGCACAAGTTAGTCAATAACGAAGCGAAAGCAAAGACAAAAACCCACCTCTAGAGCTGGTTCCTCTCCTCTGGTAACCTTCTTGGCCTCTCCGGCCTCCTGTATCATCATTGCTCCCTCAGCTGCCTGAATACCATTCCGCGTCTCGTTCGACACTTCTACAGCTGAGCTTGGGATGAAGTCAATCGCGAGGTCCCTGAACAAGTATTGAACGTCGTTCTCGAGTCGCATGCGCAACTCATAACAACCTGTCTCCAGTTCAGGGAATCCCTCAACCGACACAGTGTGAAACCCAGAAGAGTCAGATACAGCAACCTTGAAGCGGCGAACTGTGTAGTCATTGTCGGGAGCGCCGATTTTTCCAACTGACCGCGTGAGTAGGGCAACGAGGTTGATGTCGCAATTGTGAGGTTTCACCGAGAGATTCAAAACGACCTTGCCTGGCCGCGGGATGTGCACCATGGCAAAAACATCCGCACGGTTCGTTAGAACGATGTCATGATGATATACAGCGATAGATTGGCTGTCATCAGGGTCTTTGAGATTGCGATTCGCAGCAATGAGGTCGAACCCCATGCTGTATGTAAATTCGCCTCCATTCCGCGCCTCTTCTTTCCACTTTCGGCGGTTGGCGGCGATACTTCGGTCAAGATTAGTCCTGTCGACAGAGCCGCAATCGTCGAGTAGAAGACATAGGATCCTACGACGCCTTTGCAGAATAGACGTAAGCAATTGGAGAGCTTCATTATCGAACGACTCCTCGTAAAAGTAGACGCTCGTGAGTGAAAGCGATGGGGGGAGGGAATCAAGAAGACGAAGGGCGGCGAGCACCTGGCCGCGATCCCAGAAATTGATTTCAAGAAATTGAACTGAATCGGACTGTAGGGATAATGATCTGGAGATCTGCTCTGAGACTTGACGAATCTGTGTGTATGGGGGACAAAATTCAGGGGATCCTGGACCGTGTGGATCAATACGGTTGTACAGCGAAGAAGCTTGGGTGTCGCGCAACCGGGACAACGATGACCGGAGGTAGGCGATCATGTTGCAATACACAGGTGTTGGGATATCTGTCCGGCCTTTCACGGTAAAGAGGGAGAGGAGCTCGTCGCTGAGATATTCTAGACTTTTGAGAAGCGGGAGCTCGAATAGCTCAGAGACGGGTGGTAGTTGATCAGGGCGATCAGTGATAATGCCAATGATCTCCCTCCAACGTCGTATTGTGGTGCTGCCGGTAGGTGCTTGGCGCAGGGACCGGAGCTCTCGTATCAAGACGTCGTAGGTCGCCTCATACATAAAAAGGGCATGAACATCGGTAGGACCACTCCACCGTCTACGACATGACTCTTTGTCCAACGAGATCCGGTCCTCCATGCCTCGGACCCACTCAAGTACAAGTGGGCGGAAATAAGTCGGCGATGGCGAGATAGGCTGAACGAAAGAGCGCTCAAGGATGCAGAGGTAGACCTCCATTACGGCGCTTTCTAGGATAAGTCCCCATTCAACTTCCTCTTCGGTGCTGAAGACTCCGAGAAGGAGATTTCCCCTCTGTATGCAATAATCGCTTTTTAGATCGTGTATTTGACGCGTTCGAATGTATTCCTTGTCAGATTCTGTCAAGGGAATTGACTTTCCAATTTTCGCTGGGTGAAGAGAGGAGGGAAGGGTGACGTTCCATGACAGCGGTAGTTGATCGCCCGATTTTTCTACCGTGCACAGCCGGCTGAAAAGACGGAAGGAGTATTCAACGAGAAGATTGAGTGTTTGGTGATCGATGGTTTCGACCGAATCCAACTGCACCTCATTCTCTAAAGCGACTTTCAAAGCGCGGGTGCCAGGGAAGTCCTGGGAATGCGAGGTAAAAGCAGTATACGACATGTCTCCGTCAATGAAGACAGAAACCGAGGCCCACTGCGAGTCGTTGCGGCAAGCAGTCATGCAAAGAAGCTTCCTTTCGCATGTCCCATTGACATCCGGTACGATAGCGTAATACAACAGGATATCCTTGAATTCCTCCGCTTCAAGCCGTGGCAGTGGCCCAACGTACGCAGTAGCAGAAGCAAGGAAATCATCGGCGTTCGCGGCGATGAAGGACTCCTTGTGTTCCTTCTGCAAGTACCCCGCGTAGTCGATGGGCGAAGTAAGGTGCGAGAGACTTTGGGGAGTGGTGATAAGCGGGAAACGTGGTATGGAAGGACCGGGAATGAGCTGGCCTGCGCCAGGCTTTCCCGACGATATGTGAGAGTTGGAAGATGTTAGGACGGGAACGTTGGCTCGTGAGGAGTCTGAGAAAATGAGAGGGGTGTGCGATGTGAGATCCCTGCTACGCAATTTCAAGTGCATGGTCATCCCTGTGTGGCCTTCATCCCATGGCGGATTCCAGCCCCACAACGCAATCCGGACAACTGCAAGACTGGTTTCCATCCCAAACCACACGTAGGGGCCATTTGGCGCGTCCGTTCGGCTGACCATGTTGAAGCAGCCGACATAACCGGCAATAATCATAGCCATTCCAAGGATGAGAGCGGCCTGGAGGAGGAGCATGAGGGCGTCTTCTGATAGGCTGTGGGCATCAAGGACGTCTTGTAGCTCCGCGAAGCGATTCCTATCCAACTGCTTCTCTAGGTCGGTGCTGTGAGTCCGACCCAGTTCATCTCGGACTTCGTCTTGTAGCTTGCGCAACCGCAGCTCCAGAAGGGTTTCCCTGTCTTGGATGGCTTCCTCAATCTTGAGAGGATACCGCTTTCGTGCCTTCATAACGAGTAGACTGGTGGTGGTGATACGATGTATCCTTATCTGGAGGGCGAGCTGCACCGAAACCACACAAAGAAAGGATCCAAAAGCGCGGAGGATAGGGAACACCCATAATAATGCACGTCCCCAATGATTGTGGATGAGATAAAGATAGGGTGTGATGGCGACGACTGATAAAATCATCGAGCTCAATATGAGGGAGGCATTCCATGATAGAATCAACGAAGGGGGCTAGTTAACGTTGAAGGGACATTCATATCAATGTCAATAATAAAATTAAAAGCATAATGATTACCCACCGACTTCGTCAAGTGTATGCCATCCGTGCTATTTTCATCTGGACTGTCCGTGCTGTCACTTTTCCGCCAGCCGTACCATTCAATACTCTTCACCAGCTCAGGGTCGTCGATGTGCTGTTCTTTCATCAGTCGTTGTAGCTGAACTTCTGCTCCATACTGCTTCGTGTCTTCCACAAGAGTGACCATAGATGCGACCGAACCTGTGGTACCAAAACCGGCGTCGCTCAACCACCTTCCACCGTAGAAAGTTTTTGTCGTGGTGGCTAAGAGTGTTGCAAAGGCCGTTTTGACTATCCCGAGGCTACCAAAGATCGAGAGAGGCGTGGCAGCTGCGAACAGGTAGCCCTTCTCCAGAGCAGTCCCCACGTGCCGCTCGCATTGCTCTGTGCCTAGTAAAGGGAGTAGGGCAGAGACTTCCTGGATTCCACCCGAGAGGGTATCACCGAAATTTGGCAGTTGTGACATTCCTGAGCCTACTTCAGCCTTTTACGGCGGATCAATAGCAGAGAGAGCTCATACCTCTTAGCCTGAAGGTTCAGTGAGTGTCGAATGGCAAGAAGGAGGTATGGCCCTGCAACTAACCTATGTCTGTTATATTCATGAGTTTCCAGGCGCCAAAGCGGCTGGCGCGGTCATCACCCCGAGCCGGTTTGTGTCCAGACTTAGTTTATGGACGATGTTGACGCGAAGTCTGTCAAACCCATAGGCGCCTGCGAGCCTCCAAACGTCTCCGAATCCTGCTTCCTTCCCAAAGGGGTCAAATTTTCTTGCTTTGACATTGTGCTTTGGCACTATCAGATGTTCTTTCGTCTCGTAACACGGTCATTCAACGCGCAAGGGTACTGCTTACCTATAGAATAGAACGTCGGTAACAGTCAAGCGCCGCCCCACAACGTCTCGGACAGTTGGGGACCCTGTTCTACATTCCTCTGCGGAGAATACTTTCTCGCTGACAAGAAAAGAAAAACAGTCAGAAATAGTTTGTGAGATCAATTCGGACTAGATCATACCAAGATTATTGAACGGAAAACCTCCAGTCAGAGTCGAACATTCACTCTAGTTTCGGGCATTCGAAGTCCACCAGAATGCTTTCACCCTTCACCAGAGGTGGCTGACGATTAGAGAACATCGGAAGACATACATGGGTGAACAGTAACAAAACTGTTGGTACAGCCACAGGCATTGAGTCTGACAATTGTCAACTCGCCGGAGCTCGTGCTTACGACGTAACTCAGTATGACAGCGCCCATGAGCGCCCATAAGGAAAATCACGAAATCCAATACAAAATCGTCATAGCGCAGTCAGGTCGAGAGAACAAGCAACAGCATTGGCACGCTCGACTGATTTTGAAATTCTCAGCCTTCACCCTCGCCCTTAGCAGTGACTCAACGACGCCGGCCCACGATGACTCCAGCTAGCGCCTAGCTTGTCAACTTCGCGGTCGGAAACGAACTACTTCTGTAAATACTGTCAGCAGTCGCAACAAAGGATCTCAGTGGTTACTCATGCATCGTAGACGAGGTAATCTCAGCGCCGTAACTTGAATGTTTCCAAAGTAATTTTGCTGTTTCGTTTATCCTTTTGACCAGTACCACTGAGCCCTGCCTCCTTTCATCAAGCTTTTTGCATGCCAGTGTGTTGATTGCACTCTGTAACAAAACGCGTCGGTCCAAAGGCCAGTAGATAACAAATGAACACTCACAGGTGTTAGGCTTGGTTCTTGCGCGAACGCGTCCATTTTTGGCGGTTTGAAGTGACTACAGCCCTACTTGTACTAGTAGTCTACTCAGCGATGTAGGAGTGACCGATGGAGGACGTTCGGCCATGTGTCGAGAGCCGTTGATGGCGTATACAGTCGATCTAGAGCTCGTCAACATCAAGGCTATGCCTGTTGCAGAAGTGACATCATTCGACGTCTTTTCTTGCTGTGTATATGCGAGCCAGATACATATGTGTAGTACATGAAGGGATAGACCTTGGCCCGGGGAATAACAGTGATTTGAAGTCTCAAGTCGTTGAGGATTCTCGAAAGGCATTTTATGACCATTTCTCGTGCAGAGAGATCAATTTTGACGATCTGGATTCAAGAGATCATGAGGGCGGGAAGAGAGGTCAAGCAAGCGCCCACCCGGACCAATCACGAATTATACCACTATCTCTACCAACACGACACCGACTTCCATTACTTCATTTCACTCATCTGAATCAATGCTCTCTCTCCTCTCGAAGACTCAATGACTAGTTTCTTGAAGCCTAGTCTCGAAATGACCATCCCGAGTGAGAAAGAGAAAACTAGGATTGTACGTACTATGTCCATCTCACACCCGGCCGGTCTCATAAATTACCTTAGTCGCAGCAATGGCACAATAGGTAGTGGTCGTCGGATCGAGCTCGAATACACTCGTTGGTCATTCCGGACGATAAAGGTTGTTCGGGATATATACGACAAAGGCTTCAGATTCTGGAGGATTTGTGCGCACAAAAGTGATACCCTACTACCGAGTCGTATATGGCGCCAGAGTCGACGTCGAGTCAACATTCAATGAGTACTTGATTAGTGCAATTAATGGGGTCAAACGTATCGGCGAAGCTACACACCGATGGCGATGATTTCACAGTTACCGGTGCGGGTCTGAGGGAGTATGGAAGGTGATATGGAAGGGAATGATCAAGAGCGGCCCGAGTAATGAACGAAGGGACACTGATGGTACTACTGATGACTGCTATAGGTATGCAAGCTTTTCTATATAGTTGTTTTGGGGATAATCCTAACTCATCGACCGCAGAAAGGACCATTCCTGCCACCGTTGTTGAGATTGGGATGCTTATTTTCCTTGCCGACAAGTTGGCTATCCTACTAGAGACTATCCTTGCTGCTCTATTCGTCTCCTCGCCCTCCTGTACTATCATCGCCCTCGAGTCAGCTGTCCGCTACTAATGCCATACAGAATTCCGTCCGAATAGTCCCCAGGTCAACTTGGTACGAAGTCTATCGTGAGCTCTCTAAATAAGTACTGACGGTCGTTCCCCAGTTGAATCCGCAGCTCATAAACGCCCATCTGTAGTTCAGGGAATCCTTCTACTGACACACATTCGAACTCGGGAGAGTCGGATACAACGAGATCGAAGCGGAGCGTGTGGCCATCGTCGTGTTCGGAAGCACTGGTTTCCCCGACTGGACTGCGCCGCGTAAGTATAGCAACGAAGGCGATGGCATTCCAAAGAGGCTTTAGCGAGAGGTGCAAAACGATTTTGCCGGGTTGAGGGAGATATATCATGGCGCAAACATCTGCACGATTTGTTAGAAGCATGTCATGCCGATACATAAGAGCGGCGTTGTAGTTGCCGTCGTTCACGGGATTGAGGTCGCATCCGACGGTGTATGTGAATACGCCTCCGCTCCGCGCCACTTCTTTCCAGTTCAGACGATTAGCAGCGAGAGCTTGGTCAACATTTGTTCTGTCGATATCGGTGCAGCCGTCGAACAGAAGATAAATGATCCCGCGATGTCTCTGCAGGATAGACACAATCAATTGGCGAGTTTCGTTGTTGAGCAGGAGGTTATTGGGGAGCACGGATGTCAGTGAAAGTAGTGGAGGGAAGGAGTGAAGAAGATGGAGCACATCGAGCGCGAACCTGTTCGAGTTAACGTGTGAGTGTGAATAGATTTGTAGAAATCGGACTGATTCAATCTGGAGGGATAATGACTTCGATGTCCCTTCTGAATATTGACGAATCTGGGTGTATGGGGGACTGAATTCAGGGGATCCTGGACCGTATGGATCAATGCGGTCATCAAGTGAAGACCCTTTGGCGTCTCGCAAACGGCATAATGACGACCGGAGGAAGCCGACCATATTATGATAGACTGGGGTTGGGACATCTGCCTGACCATCCACGGTGAAGAGGGGGAGAAGCCCCTTCCTGGCGTACCCCAGACTTTTGAGCAACGGGAGCTCAAATAATTCGGAAATAGCTGGTGATCGTTTGGGGTGATCCATAATGATAGCAATGGTTTTTTCCCAGCTTCGTAGCGCGATGCTATCACTGGTCGCTTGGCGCAAGGACCGAAGCTCTTGTACCAATACATCGTACGTTGTCTCGTAGTTGAAAAGCGCAGCAGACTGGTCTGGTCTATTTCCCCATCTCCTGTGACACGTCGCCTTCTCTAACGCAATTCGGTCTTCCATGCCTTGGATCCACTCGAGCGCAAGTCGGCGGAAATGATTCGGGGACGGCGAGATAGGCCGAACGAAACGATGCTCGAGGATACAAAGGTAGACCTCCATGACAGCGCTCTCCAAGATAAGTCCCCATTCGGTCGCTTGAACAGTCCGGAAGACTCCGAGAAGTAAATTTCCCCTCTGCTCAGTATAATCGCCCTTGGTATCATTCATTTGACGCATTCGGATGTAGTCCTTGTCAGCTTTTGTCAGAGGGACAGCTTTTCCGATGATTCCTGGGTGAGGAGAAGAGGGAAGGGTAACATTCCACGACAGAGCCAATTGATTGTTAACCGGGTTGTCGACCGCGCACAGCCGGCTGAAAAGTCGAAAGGAATGATCAGTGAGGAGGTCGAGTGTTTGGCGGTCAATGATCGTGATCGACTCCAGCTGTGCCTTATTCTCTAGAACGACTCGAAGCGCACGGGTGCCAGGAACATCCTGGGAATGCGAGGTAAAGACGGTATAGGAGCTATCTCCATCAATGAAGACGGATATGGAGGCCCACTTCGATTCAGTTCGGCAAATGGTCATGCAAAGAAGTTTCCTCTCGCATGTGGCATTGACATCAGGAATGATACTGTAATACAGCAAAATGCCCTTCAACTCCTCCATTTCGAGTCGGGGTAGTGGTCCTATATATGGGGCAGCAGTAGCGAAGAAATCGTCGGCATTCTCTACGATGAAAGAGTCTTTCTCGTCCTTATGCCATGCTAATGCAAATTTGTAAGGCGTGGTGAGCTGCGAGAGAAGTCGAGGAGTGGTGATCAGCGGAAAAGGCGACTTGGGAGGATCGGAAACAAGCTGGTCAGCGTTGTTCGACGAAGTAGAGGTTCCAAGGACAGGAGTGCTGACTGGCTCGGAGCCCCCAAAAATGAGAGGAGTGTGAGCCGTAAGATCCTTGCTACGCAGTGCCAGTTTCATCGTCATCCCTGTGTTCCCTTCATCCCAAGAGGGATTCCAACCCCATAATGCGATGCGGAGAATCGCGAGACCGGTTTCCATCCCGAACCAGACGTATGGGCCATTCTTCACCTCCGTCCGGCTGACGAGGTTGAAGCAACCAACGTAACCAGCGACAATCATGGCCATCCCAGCGATGAGAAGCGTCTGAAGGAAGAACATGAGGGCATCTTGTGATAGGCTGTGGGCCTCAAGCACGCCTTGTAGCTCCGCCAGGTGTTTCCTGTCCACCTTTTTCTCCGGATCAGCATCACGACCTAGCTCATCGCGAATTTCTTCTCGGAGAGCACGCAGTCGCAACTCCAGAAGTGTATCCCTTTCTTCAATAGCTTCCTCGATTTTGAGAGGATACCGCTTGCGCGCCTTCATCAGGAGTAAACTGTTCATGGTGATACTATGTATCCTGATCTGGAGGGCGAACTGCACTGAAACCACGCACAGCAGGGAACCAAAAGAGCGGAGGACGGGGAATAACCATGATAACGCATGCCCCCAATTGTCGCGAATGAGATAAAGATAAGGTGTGATGCCGACAAGTGATAACCCCATCGAGCTCAAGACGAGTGAGGCATTCCATGGTAGATCCGAAAAGGAGGGCTGATTGAAGGACATTCGTATCAGCGTGGAGGATTTGAACAAAAAGCATGATGACTACGCACCAATTTCACTGAACCTGTACCGTCTATACTCTTCTTGCTCGAACCATCTGTACTGCTCCGCCAACCGAACCATTCAATGCAAGACACTAGCTCTGGATCGTCGATATGTTGCTCCTTCATCAAGCGATGTAGCTGTACTTCGGCTCCATATTGCTTCGTGCCTTTCACAAGGGTGGCCATAGACGACACCGAACCCTTGGTGTCAAACCCGGCGTCATCCAACCACCATCCACCATAGAAAGGTTTTGTCGTAGTGGCCAAGAGCGTCGCAAACGCCGTCTTCACAATCCCGAGGCTACCAAAGATCGAAAGAGGCGTAGCGGCGGCGAATAGGTAACCCTTGTCTAGAGCGGTGCCTACGTGTCGCTCGCATTGCTCTGTGCCTAGCAAAGGGAGTAGGGCGGAGACTTCCTGGATTCCACCTGAGAGGGTGTCACCAAAGTTTGGCGGTCCTGACATTCCTAAGCTCGCTTCAGCATCATATAACGACCGGTCGAAGCGAACGAGCTCATACCTCTCGGCTTAAGGGTCCAACGTTCAGTAAGTGTCAAATGGGAAGATGGAGGTCGAGACCGCCTTGAGATGGTTTATGCACGGTGTCAACCGTAACGGGAACTTTCCGGCTTTCCATCTGTCAAATCCTCATGCTTGCTCCGGATCCCGCGAGCCCCGAGATGCCCCTGAATCCGCTTTCTTCTTATGTAGAGGAATATCCTGCTGCATGGGTATCCGCCAAATTTCCTTGCTTCGGTACGGTCCGACACTTTTGAGCGTTCATTCGATGCGATGGAGTACTGCTGAGCCGTGACCTTCAATTCGCTGGTGGGTACACAGGACTGAGTTATGTTCAATGGGAAGAGACCAGGACCGACGAGTGGTACTCCAAGCCATTTTGTGGGCTTGGGGCCATGCGGTCTTGGGGATTGAAGTTTACTGTGCTGCCCTAAAAGTAAATCCTTGAAAGTCGTGCACGGGGGAATAGTATTGGAAACAGGACTCAGGTTGGAGAGTGTTGGTCGAGGTTGGTCGTCACACCAGGTCACTGTGACTACAGACTATATTAGACTATAATTAATGTCACAAATCGTGACGCCTATGGGCGCCCATAGGTACAACTTCGAGACGAGACAATGATCGGTAATACAACATATACTGCAGAGCAACAGAAAGCAGGAAACAAAGCAACTGCATACTTGACTAAAATCACCCTAAATCGATCAACCGCTGACTTTCACAACTTCAGCCTTCAGCCTCGCACTCAACGATGCCCCTGGCGCTGTTGCCGCAAGTTCTAGCGTCCCATAAACACCTTTGCTGACCGAAGACGGATTGATGAATAGCGTTGAGTTGACTCTCTGTGACAAACATGGTGAGAATCACCGAGTACCAGCACAAGGCGAGAATACCAACGAACCTTACTGAACTGCTTGAACTTGCTCGGGAAGATCAAGACATCGGGCGCGTATTCTTCCACATCGACATCGAGCTTCAGCCCCGCGGAATGGGTCACGTCGAGGTTGACCTCGCCGGACAACTCGGAGGGTACTGGAAAGACAGGATAGAAACTGTGTGTAGTGATGAGGGAATGGTCACACATATTTAGGGGGAAAAATTGGAATACCTCCGTTGTTGTAATAGATGGCGGCACAAATTTCCCATGGAATCGGTCCCAGTGTCCTCCGGGGTTTGGGGTGGGATGGAGTCAACTTCCTCGCCCCGTTTCGTGACTTCCTCTTTGCGGAGGTGGAACAGAGTGTCCACACTCGTCGCGCCAAAGGATACACCATTGATCGAAAATCGAGTTGGATTGGGTACGAGATGTATTCTCTGAAAGGACGGTGCTCGAGTCAACATTAAGGACGACTTTTGATGGAAGATCTTACCGAATCGTGCTTCGTGATCTCAGGGCCGATTTCGCGTTGAGGGTACACGGCATGCGAGCTTATTAGGTCCTTCACACTAGGTATAAGGACAGCGATACTGCCAGGCGACGATTCGAAAAATTGGCGAAGCGGTTCCAAGAATATTCGATTAAAGAGAGCAAGCGGCGGTTCATCTACATCTCCCTCCGCTATCAAAGGATGTGTAGAGTCCACAAACGGGCCCGTCTGAAAGAGTAGTGAAAGGGATGAGCGACAAGGATCTGTTTCAGACAAATATAACCCCTACCAGGAGGATAACCGCCGGCTTCGACTGCTTCAGGGCGCCCAGCAGCGATCGCCACGGCGCGTACTTCAAATCAGAATCGGGCGTGTAAGGACCACATCCAATTGCCATCGAGAACGGTGAAGCTACAACACTGGGATCGGGTTTTGTGGGCGGCGAACTCGAATTCAGAGTGCTCTTCAGTGGCGGTAGCTATCGTCGAGATTGGTTACTACAGGCACAAAAGAAACGAGAGTTTTACGTGCCATCAGTATCTCGCTCGCTGAGAACCACTCTCCGCTACCATTCTTCCCCTTAAGAGCAACTATGGCGCCGGGGAAGACTGTCGCAGCACCCGCTCCCTGAGCACCACCGCGTATTTTGAGAGAGGGTTCGAAGCGAAGTGGAACTCTGACACCACCGCAAAGCATTCGTGATGACTCCAGTGTGAGACTGGTCTCTGTCAACTTCACTGTGGTTTCGGTATCATGAGTTATTCGACCCACGACCACAATCTCTTCCTGCGAGGGCCGTCAGTATTTGAAAGGAAAAGGTCCGGTTGGTTACTCACATCGGTCGTCGATGAAGGGTCCCCCAGGTCCTTCATATCATAATGTTTTCGTACCAATTCCGCAATTTCATCTATCCTCTCATCCAGCACTGTCGAATCTTCATTCAGCCACGAGTGAGATTTTGCAGCGACAAAAACGGACCTTGACTCCTTTCATTGAGCTTTTCGTACATGTATCGATCTATACCGGGTCGTGGAAGTCCGAAGCTTGGTAGAAAACGTACGGCCACTTACAGCCTCTTTCCTTGCGCGAAGACGCGTCCATCTTTGGCCCTTTGAATACAACTTTGCTTCCAGCCCTGCTCGGTCCAGCAATACTCGAGGATTCGAATCCGCCAGAACCAGGCTCCATCTTCACCTGCACCTCTCCCCCACCCATCCCCGCCTTCATGGCCATGTTTCTATTCATGAATTGTGGCAACCTCGCGCGATTCACAGCTGCTGCACCAGACACTCGTGGTTGTACTCTTGTCGCGGTATTTTGTGTCATCTCGCGTTTGATCTGTGCCTTCACTCCTGCAAGCGAATCCATCGTGAACCGTGCTACTTCGTGTGCGCGTGCTGGTGTCGAACTGAATGTAGCTGCTTCCCACTTAAATTGTAGTTGTTCGGGTGTTAGGTTGTATATTCGACATATCGATAGACCTGGTCAAAGGAGCGTCCCATAAGTATAAACTGTCGCAACGAATAGAAGATGATTTGACTTACATTCCTCGAGCAGTTTCGAATTCGACGCGACCTCATCACCAAGTCTATTGCACAGGTCTTCAGAAACTGAGGATGAGGATGGTGAGGACATGATGGTGTTGGAAAAAGACGCGACAACAAAACGCGTCGACGTTATTTTGGTCTGTTTGGTCCCTGCTACGCTCAGATCAGGCAGACTCAGAGATGGATAAAGACGAATGTTCATTGGAAGTCGTGAGTCAATAAGTAGTTTGCTATCTATCTATACACCTATTATATTTCTTTGCCTAGTATGTGTGTGGCGTTTAGTGAGTAAGATAAATAAAAAGCAGAAGATGTAATGCTACAATATGCGATGCGTCGAACCCCTCAGAACATGAACAGACCCAAGTGCCGAAAAATATGTTACAGTTTGCTGACTGAACCTGGTGTAGTGGCAATAATCGAAGAAGTAGAGGAAAATGTCGATGGCAACTTCTGTATTGGCTGCAACTTGCGCTTGACATCTTTCAAGACAGCAGTTTTGGGGTTCCAGTCTCGGAAGGCGTCCCGAAGTTGAGATATTTCTTCTGTGAAGAGGCGAGCCACCTTTTCGTCGGCAATGAGATCACGCAGCGCCCAAGGTATCTGAAAGAGGAACGAGAGGGTCACTAAGCGGGAGGATACAAAAATCACCATGACACTTACCTCGTAGTCGTTCTGCTCTGCACCAGCATTGAACGGCTCTACTCGAAGTTCGGGATGCTCCGCCAGACCATCATTAGTGAGGAAAAGGTAATTGACAGCAAGCCTGTGGTAAAGCGTCAGAGGAAGCCTACAAGAAAGAGGGTCACACATACGCATAGTTAGAAAGCTCTTCGTACGCAGTCGAATGCCCAACGCCGCTCAACGTTCCGGCTGTGACATCGGATAAGTGGGCTAAAAGACCACTATCCGACAATCCACAATTCAAGACCCGAAGTAGAAGTACGAGAAGGTTGGAAAGGAAGTCAGAAGAGCTACAAAGCAGTGGTCAATACCGATATCCCCAACGAAATACCGGCACCTACGTGTACGCATCGCCGTCAATGTACAGGGCTCGAAGAATCAATGGATGGGAGGCGGCAGTGAAGAGCCCCGAATATATCGGTACGACCTGGTCGTCTAACGATGCGACGTACACCATCTTCGTCTGGAATACGGTGAGCAAAGTGGCGGTAGAACGATCACAGGACAGCTTACCCCGTGGTTAACTACATTCTCCAGCGCCTTGACATATGACTTGGAGACTTCACTCTCCGTGTCCTGGACACGAATGTCAGAATCTTGACTCAACGCTTGAACAAGTTACTCGTTCATACCTGGAAGTCAAACAGTTCACGCGCGGCAGTGGACTCGAAGTACTGAAAGGATGGAGGTGAGGATCCTCGAACAATCACAAAGTCGTTAGAGGGACTCACTTGAATATAGGGCTGTACAAGTGCACTCGAGCTGAGATACCTCAAGGGACCCAAGTGGATGCCGCAAAGCGCCAGACAACAAACCCTCTGAGGCTTCAGTGGAATCATATTGACGCCCAAGTCAGCCAGAGCTTCTGTCCCTGCAGCATTCTTCGCCGTCCTGATATGTCGGTCCTTGATTAGGCGATCCAACAGATGTGTAGAGACAACGGATCCCTGGGAATGAGTAGCGACGAAGATAGCGTCGGCGTTGTGAAGGTCGGACATCCATTCCTTATTTGACAGAAGGCTATTGTAGAGTCTGGAAAAGTGAGGCTTAGCACCCCCATAAGCCGAGAGAGTAAAGAATGACACGCACTTTTCAACTCGACGATCAATGGTTCCCTCTCCCTCTAACGGTATCGTCGTAATCTTCTCAAGCTTGACCCCATGAACTTCCTGGAACTCTTCAAGGGCTTGCACCATCATATTCACAAACTTGGGACTCGTCCCAGTCGGCTATTCACGGGCGGTCAGCATCTGATAAATGTCACAAGCAGCGAATAAACTCACCTCTCCTAGCATAGTTCTCATAATCGCACCTGGAAACCACCCATGTATCCCAATCACCACCACCTTCTTACACCCTCTGAGAACATCCCTCACATGTCCCTCAGTAGTCTGCCCCTCCTTCCCACTCCCTCCAGCTCCCTTTCCAGCAATACCCTGACTCATCTTTTCCGCTGGATTCCCCGCCAACTTCTTGAACACCGGGGGCTCCTCGAACGGTGGACCTCGACCCTCAAGCACATCCAACGCTCTCGGAAGCCCTTTACCCCACTCTTCCCATGACCACACATCGCGATGAGTCTGGCTGGCCGACACCGAAGACGACCTTCTACCCATCCCGGGACGACTTCCAGCTTGCGGCTTTCCATCCGCCCCTAGCAACCATTTCCCGACCCTTCCAAGCCTTCGAACCATCCCATCACCACCAGGCTCAACGTGTCTCCTCGGTACGATACTTCTAGGTGGTGTATGGAAAGTATCGGCCCATGTAGGAAGAACTAGATTTGGTGGTCTTGGTGGCGCCGCCGGATTCGAAGGCCCAGATTTCTTCGTAGGCGAAGAAGATGCGGTTGCCGGAGGAGGGGCTGATTTAACGGAAGGTGTAGGACTGAGCTTCTTCTTCTTACTGGACGGAGAGCCAGAGGTAGACAGTAGCGATTGACCTTCCCGTCGAACGTCGTCCGAGACGGTTATAGTCGGCGGTGGTCCTTTAGCTTTCTGCTTTCCCTTCGTAGTGTTGGGACTGGCTGGCGAAGCTTTGTCCTTGTCCTTCTCATCGGTCAAACTCTGCTTCGCCGGAGCGGACTTGATAGAGGCCGGTTTGCTTCCCGCAATTGTTCCATTCGGTACCTTCAACCTCTCGACATCCTTGCTCTTCGCAACCGCGTCTCCACTAGCACCTTCGGCCTCATCCAGATCCAAATCCATGACCTCCATCCCATTCTCATCCCTCTTCACGTCCTTATTCTCCGCATGATCCTTGATCAACTTGTTCTTCATACTAACGGTCGCAAATAACGACGCCCACCCTGAACTATACCGACTCGTTATCGCCGTATCCAAAGGATTCGAATTCTTCTCCCGTTCCTCTCGTTCCCGCTCCTCCCTCTCCTTCTCTTCCCGCTCCTTCTCCTTCTCCTCTCTCTCCCTCTGCTCATCCAATTCCTTCTGCCTCGCCAACGCCTCCTCCTTAATCTTCTCGGACTCCGTCATATGTGCTCCCAATTCTCCGAAATCACCACCTCCACCCATGGGCCCGCCATCTTCACTAGGAGTAATAATAGGCGCAGCGGTGCCCCAACTCCAGGGAGCGAACCAAGACCCACTCTTCGCACCCATCGTATCCGAGGAAAACACCGATCCCGGTTTCTTCGTGGCCACCTTCGTCGGAATATGTGGTGCTTCCACTGGTGGTTGAGGTTGAAGTTGCGTCTGAGCCTTCACCGTCGTTTGAGAATCGGTAGACAACGCCGGTGTTATAGCAGGCGGTGGCCGTGTTGGAGGCTGGTCGGGAGTGGGAGTAGCAGTAGTCTCAGCTTGGGAGGCCGGAGGCCGAGACTGAGTTTCTGGCTGAGTTTGAGGTTGAGGTTTCGCTTCAACTTGCTCAGCGGCCGTAGAGGAAGAGGAACCAGCTCCACCTCCGCTGCCCCACCCAAACCACGAGCCTGAACTCGTCGTCTGCGCAGTAGTTGCCTTGTTCGAGGACTGAGGCTGTCGAATCGTCTCCTTCCCATCCTCGTTCTTCTCTTCACCGCCCTGGTTCGCTGCAGGATTCTCGCTCGAATCAGGTACGGGTGCAGGTGCAGGAACTGCTATCTCCTCTTCGACCTTCGCGGGTTCTTCGACTGCCGTGGTTTCCTCCGCCTTCACCGACTCCTCCACCGTCGTCAACTTCTCAGCCTTAACCTCCGTCTGCACCGTACCAGACTCGCTGCTCCCCCAGCCAACGTAATCCCACCACGAATACCTCACCGTGGCTGCGCTGTCAGAGTTGGATTTGTCGGACGAACTTGGTGCCACTCCCTCCCACTGGGACGTAGAAGGAGGTGCCTCGGGCACTGTGTCCTCTTTAGTTGGGTTTGCATCGGTAGATGCGGTGGCTGTTGTAGCACTCGTCGTTGGTGTAATGGTGGCCGTCGTGGTGGTGGTGTCAGTGGAGGACCTGGATTCAGAAACGACTGCGGAGGGAAGGGTAGCCGACTGCTCTGACGCAACACTTTCGGCTGGACCATTAGCAGCAGGTACGAGATCCGGTCTGGAAACGGTCTCCGAGTCCGATAACTTTGCATCTCCATTCCCAGTAACAGTCTTCCCATCTTTAGAAGAAGGTGAGATCAGGGCTGAATATCCACAGCAAAATCGTAACAGGAGCAACTCACCATCATCCTTCTTCACAACATCCTCCAATCTAACTTTTTGCCTCCCAAGTAACGGCAGACTGATCGAAAATCTACTCGAGCTCGGATTAAGCGAATTCATCCTCGCGCGAACAGTGGCCTGGCCATCCGCACTCAACGAAGGCGAAAGAGCCGGAGGCTTGTAATCTCCCTCCTCTTCAACGGGGGTTCTGGCCAAGCTGGGAACGCGCTCATCGATTGAAGACGGGATACTGGTTGTCGATAATACAGTCTCTCGACGATGCGCACGAGGAGCTACCTGAGCCCCGACATCGCTTTCGTCTCCAGAGGAATCCGACGGCAACGTGCTTGCATGTAGAGGAGATGGGGAACTAGGTGAAGCCGAAGTAAACCATGAGCGTTTTGCACGTGGACCGAGAGGCGTGGATGACGCGCTGCGTTTACGGCCTGAGTCAGAGGTCGGAATGGGAATGGTCGTGGGTGGTGGTGATTGTGGTGCGTTTGATAAGACATTGGTAATGGATTCTACGGCGCCTGCGCCTGCTGCGGGACTGGGATCCACGCTTGGTGATGACGGAGGCTCCTCCGTTAATGTATTGGCAAAAGTGGCTTTCTCCGGGCTATGCGTAGCGTTCGAATTGGCTTCCCGTCCCTTTGACCTCCCGAAAGACGCAAACCAGGATGTACTTGCGGCCACTGATGTCGGCGTCACGTCTGCCTTGCTCTTCGGAGCATCTTCAGTTCGATTGAGGGGTAGATCTGGCGTATCCTGAGGGGCAGTAGCTGTAGCTTTTGTAGCAGTCGTTACTTCCTGGTCTTCGATAATGGGCTGTTCAGCAGCCATTTGTATTGGTACATTGCTCGTCGTAGCAACTTGGCTTGGGTCATTAACAGTCGTTGCATTCACTGTACGAGAGGTTCAGTAGAAGAGCCTGCACAAAACTAAGAATACGCGCCTTCGGAATTCGTATTGCCCTCGACACTTTCATTTCTCTCTTCAAACATATCTTCCAGCCTGCTCGGCTTTCTCTTCAAGAACGAGGAAGGCAGCCTCGAACGTTTGAACGACCCTTTACTACTCGACTTGGAACTGGGTGACGTCGACAGCGAAGTCGAAGCGTTCGCCAACGCCAGCTCTGACTGCGACTGTCTACCTCCTGGAGAAGTACCAGAAAGAGGTTCCAGCTGTGGTTCGGCCACCGCGAGAGAAACAGAAACACTGGTTGTCGGCGCTCTACTCGTTTTCGAAAACGAGAGAGACCTCCAAGATGGGTTCTGATTGGGTCTGACTGCTTGCTGAGAATGTGATGAAGTGGAATACGTGGAAGTTGACCTCGTAGAGCGTCTCGAGGTGGAATGATTTCGTGCTCTAGGGGATTTCGGAAAGGGTACAGCTATGGGTACAGCGGAGGAGGAACTACTGTTGTGATTGGGATCTGAGTAGTTCGTGTTGGTAGACGATGAGAAAGGAATGTTGCTCATCGACCTTGACGGCAGCGAGCAGCTAGAAAAGAGATTGGGGAAATGGAAGAAGGAAGGAGAAGAATCAAATGCGCGATGGCAGCAGCCACGTTCTGTAGGACGTCATATTTAGGCGCCCATGCGGACCGGGGCCATTTTAGGAGCCATCGCCTCAAGCGGCCACTTGAGTCGAGGTATTGCTCGAAGAGCACTTGGTTTGCATCGATATACGCTACAGCGCTGCGCTACAATTTGATACGGTACTATCTGCAAAGTACTTATTGGACCTCGATACCGCTCATCGTTCATTCTCTCACTTCCTTCGGAAACGAATTCGAATATGATCGTCAGGGGGGACCCGAAAAGAAAACCCCCAGGCATACTCAGATACGAACGTGGGTCCTACGATGAAATAAAGCTAGCGTCAACCCGACAAGCGCTCTCCTCCTGCGTCCGAGTTGCTTCCTTCAGGCGATGCTGCATATCCACCAGCACCCGCATGATCCGCTGGCTAAACTCAGCTTCCTGTACAAGGGTCTGCGGTAGTAAGGCTGTTAGAAATAGATCCCATCCAAAAATAGTAAGGACTACAGAAACTGACCATAATACAAGTCCAAACTCGTCCCAACGGCCGATACCTCCCCAACGAAACCACAATCTCCATCCAACACGCAAGGTGCAACCGGAAGAACTCCACCATCTCGGAATCACAAACGTCACCGGCGGCGGGAACCAACCCTCCATCATCCATAATCAAATGCTCGAGATGATCCGGCCAAAACCTGCAGGCATACCACACCTCTTCCGGTATCACATCCAACGAGATATGAGGTATCCCAGGTATCCCCTCATTGCCCAGATACCCCGTCCCAAAAATCCTCGGCATTTGCGAAAATCGCCCGTTCATAGCTCGGAACAACAACGGTGCAAGCCGACGATGGTGTTCTCGCTCGTCGATGAGCATGGGTACACTCGCATGCGTCGTAATAAACTCGCGGAGGGACAGATGTATCATGTGAATAGGAGAGTGGTGTTCCGCCGGGATGACCAAAAGCGACCCCAACCGCGCGATAGCACGCTCAATCCTCACGACATTAACTCGTGAAGACGAATGGATAGATTGCAACGCTGGTATTGACAGTGGCGTCAAAGCTACAACCATCGTGCCTAAAATGAGCTGATATCCCTCCACGAAGTCGGGGTCGGCCCAGTTAAAGACATTCAGGATGTCTAGATATAGTTTGTCCATCTTACGGCTGGGGGTGGTCGTCACAAGAGGAGACGGATCCAGGAGGATAGAAAGAAGCAAGTTCTCTGGTAGCACGGCTGCACCCAGATAACTCATAATGGTGGAAGCCCAAACGAAGAGGCCTTCAGCTTTTTGAGCCAGCTGGGCGGCATTGACATCAGCTATCAACGCCGACTGGCCGTCCGGGGTGTCTCTCCCAGTAGAGTGTCGTTTTGCGAGAGAGATATCCTGAGCGATGGCACGAAGTTCGTGTCGAACATATAGCGCTACGTCCTCCTTGTTGGACCTCGAATGTATGTTAATGGAATGGTGGCGGACGTGACCCAGCTTGGAGTGGAGGAAGCGGAGTATGCTGCTCGTGGGGCGGGAAGTGATAAAAAAGCGGATCGGCGAGGGTATAGTCGGTACATCGTCACGAAGAATGCGTAACAGATCTTCACTACATCCTTCGTCCAGAGCATCGATTACCACCATCAGAGGGGATTGGAGAGGACAACGCTTCAACGGTTCTATGACCAACTTTTGAAACTGGTGAGTTAGGGAATGGGCAGTGGGAAGCGCAGGGTCCGACTCGATTGCCGAAGCAACTGTCGAGAATAGAGAACGGTTCAAACGAGAGATATCGCGAGCGAGGGTGGTCATCAGCCCGGTCGGCTTGCTGAGTCCAGCGTCCTCCTTATTGAAGAAGAACGACGAGACGAGTGTGCCGCGTTCAAACATTTGCTGTGCGATAGAATGGGCGATGGCTGTCTTTCCGCTCCCTGCGACTCCCAACAACAAAAACACGTCTGCAGAGCCTGTGCGAGGGGAAGACCACTCCATCACTTCCGAAAGGAGGGCTTCCCGAGTTCCCTTGAGGCACACCCGGTTTGGATTCCATGAGGCGCCCTTGACATAGGGAAGTTGTTCCAGGCTGGTGGTGGAAACTGGACAGGGACTGAGTAGAGGTTGTGGGTCACGGTAGAAAAGTACGTACCCAAGCGCTCCATCAGCTTTTCGTTCACTGCCTCGATCATCCGGGTAACGTTGTCGACTTGAAGGCGCGCGAGGACATCACTCAACTGTAAATCTGTACTTATTGAGCACTCAATCTAAGCGGCACGTGATTGATATGGTAGACTCGAGAGAGAGAGAAGAACATAGCACACCTGAAAGACCTTCACTGCGGCATCTAACTTTCGTCTCAACTCGACAATCTCCTCGGGGTCTTTCGAAAACAGCACGAAGCGGCGGAATTTGGAGGTGGTCTGGTACACTCTGACATCACTCAAAATGTCACCGACGGTTCTGCATTTCGAGGATATTCATGAGCGTCGAATTGTAAAGACTGACGACAACTGACATTACCAGTTCCGAGATACTGTCGCGAAGAATCCTACTCGAGGAATCCGCTTTAGATAGCAGTCGAATAACACGAGCAAGTATCTCCTGGACATAATCCCCAAACATTTGCCATTCCCTTTGGTTCGAGCCGAAATTCTAACCGTGAGTCGTACCAGAACTTTGACGAAAGACAATATTGGCTGCTCACATTCGCAATCTCGCCAATCTCCAACGCTGCCCCAGCCACCGCTTTCAACGGTGGAAACACATCTGCGATGGCGTATGTTGCCCTCAACACCATGAACGCGACTCCACATGCAGCTTCACTATTACGTCCATTTTGTTGTTCTCCCACTTTCGCCTTCCCTGACTTTCGCTTGCGAAGACGCAACGAGTTCATAGGGTTGGGGAATGGCCAACGCTCGTTTCCGGACTAGTACTAGGAGAAAGAGGGTGTTGTGGGGAAATCATACCCTTTCTCTTTCTGTTGAATAAAGAGCACTGGTTTTCGAAGTGATAGATTCGGAGTTCCCATGCCTGAGACCAGGTGAACGATGGTGATCATGATGGTAGCCAACAGAATTGTGGGCGCTTATTAGCGCTAAATTTTCCTTCCTCACCACCGCGACCATCATGCCGAAGAGTTCCAAAAAGCGAAAGGACAAGGCTGCAGACTTTGCGGTAAATCGAGTATTTCTACGAATTCGATTGATGTGTTGCTGATTGGTTCAAAGGACAGAAAGCCAAATTAAAACTCGGAAAAGGGAAACAAACCCCCAGCAATGTGATAGACACATCCTTCAAGGCTCGGTGTACGTCCGTATTTGCGATTCGATTATCGAGCTCTGTTCATTTCTTGATTTGATTCTGAAGCTATCGCTTTACCAACTCAAAGTATCACTGTCGAGAAGGACGAGGATGCACCCACGACGAGGCGGAGGCAAACACTAGACGATCTACTTTCTCACCTCAAACACCATAACACCGGGACGAGAAAAGGTACGTTTTTTCTCTACGCCCACTGTGTTCGGGATGCTTAAAATGCTTGCGAAGATGCCGTTCTCGGCCTGAAGGAGCTGGTCACGGATCACTTGGAGGTCGCAACTTCATCGTTTCCTGTCATAGTGAACACGACGGTACGATTGATTGGGGACGAAGTGCGTAACGATTCAATCGCCTGTTTCTCTCTTGCTGACTCAGATTCAGGACGCCAGCGTTAGGAAAGCCCTGCTGACACTTTATTCATGGCTATTATCGCGGATACCATCGGTCAGGCTCAGCTCTCACCCTCAACATGAAGACGCATACTAATACGGCCGGAACAGGAAGACATCGTCCCCCATTCCTCAGTCTTTCTTCTTTACACCTCTTCAGCTCAAACCCACATCTTCCCCGAAATCCGAATCGATGCCGTTCGTTTCCTCAATCTACTCCTAGAATCCGTACCAGAAGCCGTCGTATCCGGCTGGGATACGACTGGAAACACCCACGGAACTCGTATACTTGCCGGTTACTTGGGGATACTCAACGCAGGAACGATCTACAACGATGTCGATAGTCAGTGTCGTTCTTCAGATTTTACTCCGACAAGTACTAACGCGCCTGATAGCTCCCGCAGCGACCTCTACTGCCACCGTAATGCTGACGCCACAGGTAAGTCCATCTAGCTTGCTTGAACCTGATTCCGTGACTGAGATAATCCTTGCAGTCCAAACTCGTCGTCTTGCAATCTCTATCTACCTTCCTGAAAATCGCCCTGGGCACACATTCTGGCGAAGCTACTCCTCATCAATCCATGGACGGATGGTTCCTTTCCCCTTCTTTCACAGACGCGGATGCGTACACAGCTTTCGACAGTCTTCTGAAGCTCAACCGATCTGGAGGTCGTAGATTATGGAAACAACGGATGGAACCGACAGACGACGAATTTACTGGCTTTCTCCCCTTTACGGCGAGGCCAGAAGGGTGGGGTCTCGATATAGATCTCGAGGATGCCTCTGAAGGATCTGGGAATATCGTGCGAAGTCTAGTCTCGGTGAGTGCCTCAATCTCTAGATATGACATTATACTAATGTCGAGTCAAGAAATTGGCAACGTCTCTCCATCCGACCCTCGTATCGATGTTCATGGATTGCTCCGCAACTGTCTTCTCGCCGAGCGATCCACCGCCAGAGACAGATCTCCAGTTGATACTTGCGGTTTTGAGCATTGCGTCCTCGCTGTATGGCTGGCTGCTCGAGCGGACTGGGGTTCCTCAGAATGTTATTGAGGAGCTGATAGCCTTGTTGAACTGTATGGCTCCGTTCTTCCCTTTCACTCCGTCTGGCCGCCGGGATATCAAGGTGAGCTTTAGCGCGTCGACTCGCCACTTTTTCTTCAACTTACGCTCCATATATAGGTGGAACAGTCGTTCCAAGAGCTTAATGTTCAGTACTGTAACCT
Source organism: Marasmius tenuissimus (assembly GCA_029532415.1). Lineage (NCBI taxonomy): Eukaryota > Fungi > Basidiomycota > Agaricomycetes > Agaricales > Marasmiaceae > Marasmius > Marasmius tenuissimus. Next base: position 91,234 of record JAQOTA010000024.1, read on the forward strand.
CACCTCGCATCTTGCATTAGCTGCGCAAGGGGGAACCTCGACATCCCAAACCCGCCCACCTACGCAAGCAAGCACCAGCCGTTCATTGAAGAAGTCATCGAAACTCGGTGACCAGATCGATCATGTCCGCGCCTACGTGCTAGAAGTCCTGGGTAGTGGCAGCGAGCGGCCATTAACCCTCGCTGCATACACTTCTTTACTCCCCACTATATGGGCGCTCATCAACGTGAAAGACGAATCAAAGGGCAGCTCAAACGATGTCTTCCGGGCCCTCGTAGAACACGGAACTCGTGCTTCATCGAAATCCTCTCTGAAGAAATGCTCCACCGAGTTCATTGCGAGGTTATTATTGGTGCGAGTTACCCCTTCGTTCATCCGGCTTTCGCTCAACAGACCGGTTGACAGCTGGAGACGGATTCTCATTATCGGGGCACTTTCCGAATACCTCGAGATGGCCGGGCCGTTGAAGAGTGGATCGCCCATCTCCCGAAAGTGCTATGGGAGCTGGGGTCGAACAACCTCCCGGCATCTGAGGCAAGTCGTCTGTCTATTCTTCCTTTGTATACCTGTGGTTTACAGAACGTGTCCAGGCTATCCTCCTCTTCCTGATCCGTATCCTCCAACGCAAGTTACCCCAAGTACACAATCCTCAAGTACGTGGTGTCTACACATTCATCATTCTTCGACTTGAATTATGAACGCTAACCCGTATCTGATTTATAGACTCTATCATCGCTCCAAGCCCGACTAGCTCCCTACTTCCTAATCACGCACCCGGAGCGAGGCCAGATCCCGGGACCGTACACAAAACTACCAAGCTTTACACCCTCGGAACCGTGCGTGCGACGTCTGGTTCTCGATATGTCTGCCACTCTTTTCTCGGCAACAGAATCGCAGCCACATGTACAATGGTCTGACGCGCTTCGGTATGCTGTCGCTCAAAACTCGGAGGAAGAGACGTATTGGGGGCAGTTGAGGGTGTCTGTGTGTTCGTCGGTATCCTAGGACCTAGAGAAACTTTTTTTACTTGTACAAACATGTTCCGAGACCGGGACTGTCATTCGTCTGAGAGACTCCAACGTCCTCGGATGTGGGGTTGCGGGTTCCAGTTGCGGGTCCTAGCTAACGGTGATCGGAAGCTAGGATCGTCGACGTGTGCTATAGGCCGAGGGAGTCGACACTCCCGAAGACACTCCGGATACCATGATCTTGCCTCGCCTGCGACAGTACAGCCGAAACTTCCGGACATTGAGTTGTTTGTAAATCCAGAGAGAAAGTTTCAACTGAGTTTTCATGGAAACCGGGGCGATATGAACGTCGAGAAAACGCGGTAGCGAAATTTCGGAGGCTGGCAAAGATGAATGGGCGCGTCCTTCGTTGTCGGGTACCTACCGTTGCTTGAATTGTGCCTTTGACGCGATGACGGGACTCAACCGACAGGAATGAACCCGGGTGGATTGTCGTCGGAAAAGTTTCAAATTGCACCGCCACGTTGCCGTCACGGACCGGCAAAGTATTTTATGATTTATCACACGACATTACGTGTCTAGCGCCCAGGTACCTGTCAGCAAAGTTACCAGGTTGACCAACAACTTCCACGACACTACCCTCATCCTGCGCCCGCGAAATTGTGCTGCCTCACCTTCGACGCCTGTTTACTCGTTTGTTGAATACCCTTTACCATTGTATGCGATATCAAAGACAACCTATATGGACCCATCTTCCCACAAGCGACATTCATCCATGTCAACTCCCCGGAAATCAACATTCTCCTCCAACAAGACTGATAGATTCGCAGGGGAGGCCCTCATCTCACCTCAGTTACCATCAACATCCCATACGTCGCCTTCCAATGGGCGGCCAACTCGCAAATCCGTCATGACTTCAGTACGGCGGTCGCTTTCTGTTCCCAGAAAGTCCCGGTCAACATCGGTGAGTACTTGGGTTCAGAATTCGACGTTCTTTCAGTCTCTCATTGTGCTATCTACCTTTTAGAAGAAATCGTTGGCTGAACAGACTGCAGAGGACCAGACATATACCTCATCGCGGTTCAGACGTCATGACCCCTCTCTATCTCCCCCGACAGTCGAACAGATTGCCATGGGCTTACACCTTTCACGAACACCTCACTTGCGCGGTCATGCACCGAACCAATTTCACAATCACCCCGGCGGATTCCCTCGTTCCATCTCTCTTCCTCTTCCACCGCCGCCAGCACGTTCAGCCATGAAGAAAACACATGCGCCAAGCGGTGCTGCGGGAATGAATCCTGGTCTAGCGGCACCCTCAGCGTCATCTACCACCATTACCTCACTTTCGACACCTCATTCATCCAACACTGCCAACAGCGTCTCACTGACGTCTCTGAAGAGCCGTATGACTCGCTTGCTCATAAGCTCTAAAGGGAACTCTGTCACGGCAGCCTCGACGACTGTCTCTCCAAGGACAAGCATGTCCGACCCCGACGTGTCCCAGAAAAAGGCTGTGCGGTTCTTCGTCGACCCGCAGCAGATGTCGAACGCGTTAGACGACGTATGATCGATGATCCGCCGTCCGTTGCCCATTTAGGCGCGACCCCCTCCGCTATCTTTATTTGTTAAGCAGCACCTTCCTGTCATTTCAGCATTTTTGGGTTACAGAACGCAACGCTTTTGCTTGCTCTCACTTTGTTTTTTGTTTTACACGCAATGCATTCGGGATATCATTATTCTTGTTCACCACACACACCTTCCAGTTCATTGTTACATGTACCAATTTGCGAAGAACTTACAGTACTTTACCTTACACCTTCTTTTTGTTGTATACAGTGTATCCATTACTAGTGTTTTGTCTTCATCTTACAGTACTAGAGTATACGAGCAATCTAACGAACATTCACATGCTGAGAACGGCCTGATTCTCCGATTATAGACTACTGTCCGAGGACGGATTTCCTTCTCTCGAGGCAGTCTGGGACCTTCCGCGGCGCTGAGCCACAAGAACTTCAAGCGTGTTGCGCAGTTTCCAAAGATCCCTAATAGTTTGTTGAACTTCAAGCGTGCATAGCGGAACCGTGACTAGTAATAGTATCAGGACATTCGCGTCTTTTTCTCGCCAAGGTACCGTGCGTCTCAATCTCTTCCCAAAGGCCTCTCAAACCATTTATACAGCCCCGTCGCTAATTTTCGTCGAACCGCCCGGCCGTTTTCAGAGTCGACCCAAACACCTCAACAAACATCATGGTGGTGGATGTACCGAGGTCCAAGGACATGAAAATGGTGTTGTTGGCATCGAAGGAGAGATTGTCGGCATTCTAATGTCGATGTAGCATCGTCTAGGACGTTTAAGAGGCTCTCCAAGGGTACTTAGCCCGAAATCGCGTTGAATCTGAAGACAACACCAGTACATAGCCGCTTCTAACCGAGGGAATGTCCCAGAATGATAGTGCAGAGGTGTAAAGTCATCCCTGAAACTTGACTTGTTCATGCATGATTGCCCATCGCCCGATCAGAGAATTGGCCGCAAGAGTTACTTTTGTTTGTCCATCCCATTCCGGCTGTGGAGGAGATATCTGAGAACCGTCCGACTTGTTCTTCGGAGGTAAATAGATCATCTTCATTTGCTTTTATCGACAACTATGTGTTTCAATGATTGTAAGGCATCGATGATGGCGGTGCAGACTGAGCAGTTTTTCTGTGGGCGCTAATTTCAGCTTGTTCTCCTGAGGCCCTCTGCTCTCTGCTCTTCACTATGCTCCAATCTCAGTATCGCCCCCTCTTCTATCAAAACAAAAATGCCACTTCTCAGCTGTGAATACAGCCCCTCACGCCGACGGAACACATTCGGACCTGCTCATAGTAAAGCAAGCTCAGTCGCTCCATCGCGACAGTCGGCGCTGTACTTTCTGCAGATAGGAAACGATGCCACTCCAGATCCCGTTTGTATCCTGCTCCAGGTCTGTAATGCAGCTGTGCATGGAGGCGCTCGGCGACACCAGTAAGGGGAGGAGGTTACCTGGTGGAATACGGTCCGTTTGTGTGGTGGTTCAGTTTTTTGGGAGGACGATAACCATGCTGCCGCTACTACAAACAGTCAACAGAACGTGAGCATCTTCTCAGAACTGAAAAGAAGGCCGACTAACTCACCCGAGAATTCTCGTCTGTCCTCGCGGTGTCCTCTTGTTCCGCTCTCAGGCGATGACAACCAACTTCCAGCGATCCCTTCGCTTTCAATCCCCTGAAGCCCTAGCAATTGTCGATGGCGGCTTCCAAAATCGTTCAATGAACGCAAGGCCGGAGTCTCGCGGGAATGATAACGTCGCTATTGATGTTGGGTTCAATTAGACGAGAGGAGAGCCCTTGGTTTCTCGGTGGAGTCACCGACGCGTATTCCAGACGCAGTCTTTTCGCCTGAATCCTCCCAAACCACTCGCCCCTCGTCTACCAAACACTTCCCTACTCAACCACGTCAAGTTCCTGGTGACCAGCGCATCCTGGATGGAGGAGGGTCGCCCTTCCTCAACGGGATCGTGATGGGCCGTTCCGGTCATTTGCTTGCTAGGTTCTGTTTCTCTAGATCGGAAGTAGGCACGCTACTGGATGGGGAATGGTAGTGTGGGCGAGCTGAAGCCTTCGGGCAGCGCGTATCGGGAGGTGTTCCCTCAGAAAGCACGAGCACGTTACGAAGGAGGGCCAAGGTCGAGGAAAGGGGGTCACAGTGCCGGTTCTACCGAGATATGCTGTAGTATGACATGATAGATTTCGCGATGGTCGAAGAACCGGGCGTTCAAGGGAGTTGGAGGAGATAAAAACCGAGCAGATGCCGAGCCGTCGTGGTCGCAAAGATTGGCGATGATGGATGGTTCGGCACCTATAGCACGGGATTCTGGAAGCCCACTACTGGGTAGACGGAGAAAATGTCGTTTCGCCAGGCCTCGAAGCTTCCTCTCAGCCACTGCTCTTCGGCGGTATGATGCGCTTTCAGTAACAGCGACAAGGCCCTGGTGCTCAGAACCTTAGAGGTTAGGAAGGATTAGTTACTGTTGCTGTTTTAGAGGGCTTGAAACTCACGATTGGCGACTGGTATAGGATTTCACCCTAATTCGCAGCTGATGTTCTAAGCCCTGTGCACGACGTTCGCTTGAGTACGGCTCTAGATGCGGCCAATGTGCATCCACCATCTAGACACTGTCCGTCCGTTCAGATTTCTGTTGGCGTTGCGTCAAAGTCGAAGCGAGAAAAGTGGGTTCGGTAGGTGTTTGGTTCGACGGCTAGCGTGCGCTTTGTGACTAATATTGGCTGGTAGATCGTTTCAGTGTGGTGCCAAGAGCTGCGTTCTTTGTTTTACTGGGGATGCAGGGCGTACAGCTAGGGAACGTAGTGGTGGTAGACAATGAAGAATTCATTTTTGACTGCAGGACAAGGCGACACGTTAGCTGGAAGGTTCTGTAAGATCGTCGGGTTATTATAGATAGACGCACTCTAGTTGGCATCCGCTGAACGAAACCTCATAATCAGTGTATCTCATTGATCTTTGTCCTAGTCTGAGGCGTAAAGCGCCCGAGTTCCCGAGTTACTGCTTGTGTGAGTGCGATATCTTGGGAAACAATACGACAGTTGTCTTCAAGCGAGGAGAGAAACAAGAGAGATGAATATCATCAGAGGTTGGCATCGTAGTTCAGCTTTTTCTGAGAGTTTCTCTGTCGACGAGGGTGGAGACGCCAGTCACTGTGGTGGTGGTGGTCTGCTGGGTTCGCATTAGTAATCAGTGGGTGCTTGTTGGCCTCTACTATTGACGCGGCCTCGCGACAAAGCAACGGAGCTTGTTCAAGTCACTGAGCAATTCCTTCCCTCCCACATCGACTTCACCAAATCACCTTGTTTTCTCGTTATCGAGCAGGCAACCTGAGAATCTCTAACTCGATGAACATGACAGTGAGTAACAACGCTCTGAATCTCATGGTTAATAGCAATTGACTGGGAGACTCTATGGTAGCTTAGCTTCAATTTTTGTGCGGGCACGCATAAGGCAAGGAGGAGGTGAACTTACGCTATGTACAGCAAGTCGCAAGAATTAAAGACGACGTAGAGAAGGTATGGGACGGAGACGATTCGAAAGCAGCGAGGTGGATGTGGTTGCACTGTTCAACGTTCAAACGTTTGCTAGTCATACGCTTGTCACCAAGCTAAAGGTCCGTATCGCTTTCTCTTTTGATTTCTGCTGCTCTTTGTTAATTCCTTTGCCACAAAGGATTTAACGGATGTTCGTAGCTTCCGGATCTGCTAGCGCTCAGCGTGCAATGCGGGTGAAACCTCCGGGACAAGATTTCAATCAAGAACCTGGTGCAGCAGCCTTGATTCGCGTGATAATGTTACAGCCCTTTGCGAAAAGGATGGCACAAGCTGAGAAGATGAGACATTTAGAGCAATAAACCAAGAGAGGTTGAGCGAGGGGAAGAGATGCGAGCGTCAATAAACTCGCTTCAAACACCTCCGAGGCCGCATCAAACACCTAAAGCCACGTACGACCGCCCCTCGAAACGTGCCTCACCCTCTCCCGTTGTCCGAAACATCGACCGAATGGGCGGAGCCGCCGTTTACGTTCACCAATTTTATTTTGCTATATCTACAACCTGCAAAATGTGTGCCGACGTTTTCGCAAAGGGCTGTAATACTCAAGTTGACGAATCAGGGATTAAGGACATGTGGGTAGGCGTGGGAGAGGTTCCAGTGAACGCGGAGCCTGGTTCTGGCGGGTTCAAACCTTCGAGCGTTGCCAGACTGGACAAGGATCTGAGTGAAGCTGTATTCGAAGGTTCAAAGACGGACGCGTCTTCGCGCAAGAAAACTCAAGGAGGCTGTAAGTTCCCGTTCATTCTCTATTGACCTTTGGACTTACATGACTCGTTTCAGATCGATACATGTACAAAAGCTCGATGAAAAGAGTCTGGGTCCTCATTCGTCGCTGCGAAAGTACTATCCGTGGCCGGTCGGAGATTCAGTAGTGCAATGAATAAACGAGGTTGCGGAACTGGTAGAAAAAATATCACGGTCTTGAGGAGCTTGCAGACCCTTTCAACAACCCACGCGAGCAACCGCCCAAATCTTTACCCCAGTGTTTGTTGGAGGAAATCGTCGTCGTCGGTCGAATCACGAGGCTTACACTGAAGCTGGTCTCACGTTGAAACCATCGTGGATATCTTGGGCTAGAGTTAGGGTTGCACTTCGTTCCGAACCTTCTCTCGAGATCGGCAGAGGGACCCTCACGGAGCAGGTGCCACTACTGGCTTGCTATCATTGGCTTTCAGCATGGAAGGTACTGATGCCAGTGAGAAAGTATCCACCGAAGCGGAAGTTGAATACGCGTGTCCACAGCTATGCCGTCTAATCGTATCAAAGCGAGGGAATGTGGCGGCGAACCCCATACGGCGGGAAACTCCTCTAAAAATAATGCGAATTTAGAGATGTTCTAGGGCTCACGAGTTCATGATGGAAGGTTTTCGGCAGGCTCCCATTGACATCGTACTGTCGACTCTGGGGTCACACCAAATTCTTCTTTCCATCCAGAACCCTCAAGCCAGGAGGTACGAGATCTTCCCCTTCAACGAGTCGTTGTTTGATACTGAATTGGGGTTAGGAATGTCGGAACCGGCGCCCAACTTTGGCGATACCCTCTCAGGTGGAATCCAAGAAGTCTCTGCCCTACTCCCTTTGCTTGGTACAGAGCAATGCGAGCGGCACGTGGGCACTGCTCTGGAGAAGGGTTGGCTATTTGCAGCTGCCACGCCTCTCTCGATCTTCGGCAGTCTCGGGATTGTGAAGACGGCCTTTGCAACACTCTTGGCTACTACAACGAAACCTTTCTACGGCGGATGGTGGTTGAGCGATGCCGGTTTCGGGACCACGGGTTCGGTGTCGTCTATGGTTACCTTTGAGAAAGGCACGAAGCAATACGGAGCAGAAGTACAGCTACAGCGTCTGATGAAGGAACAGCATATTGATGATCCTGAGCTGGTGGAGAGTATCGAATGGTTTGGTTGGCAGAGAAAGGACAGCAAAGATGGTTCGGATAAAGATGAGAATACCACGGACGGTGGAGGTTCAGCGAAGTTGGTGCGTACATATTTTGCCTTCAGGCTACATACAATCTTGACGCTGAACATCCTTTCAGTTTCCCTATTCAGATCTGTCATGGAATGCCTCCCTCATCTTGAGCTCGACAGTTTTATCGCTTATTGGCATCACACCTTATCTCTACCTCATCCACAACCATTGGGGGCGTGTAATATTATGGTTATTTCCCATCCTCCGCTCGTTTGGCTCGATGCTGTGCGTGGTCTCGGTCCAACTCGCCCTCCAGATCAGGATACACCGGATCGCCACGACCAGTTTGCTCCTGATGAAGGCTCGCAAGCGATACCCTCTCAAAATTGACGAAGCCGTTCAAGACAGGGATACACTTCTGGAGCTGCGGTTGCGGAATCTTCGAGGCGAACTAGCTGACCCGGAGAAGGCATTTAGTGGAGAACATTTGACTCGGCTACAAGGCGCGCTTGAGGCGCACAGCCTATCAGAAGACACCTTCATGCTCCTCCTACAGGTCACTCTTGTTGTCGGGATGGCCATGATCGTCGCAGGTTACGTCGGTTGCTTCAACATGGTCAGCCGAACGGACGTGCCAAATGGCCCGTACGTGTGGTTCGGGATGGAAACCGGCCTTGCGGTTCTCCGAATTGCGTTGTGGGGCTGGAATCCGTCTTGGGATGAGGGTAATACAGGGATGACAATGCACTTGGCGTTGCATAGCAAGGACCCCACATCTGACATCACGTCCACAACTACCTCTCAATTTCCACTCATCACCACTCCCCATTATCTCTCACAACTAACCTCACCCATCAACCATACGGCAGGCTGGGAGAAGGAAAACAAACAGACCTTCGTTGCCGAGAGTGTTCACGATTTTCTTGCTGCTGCCACCCCAGCTGTGGGGCCGCTGCCCCGGCTCACTGTGGAGGAACTCGAGGATATTTTGCTGTATTACGCCATTGTACCCGACCTCGATGAGTCATGCGAGAGGAAGCTTCTTTGCATGACCATCTGCCGAAGCGATTCGAGGTGGACCTCAATCTCCATCTTTATCGATGGAGACAAATCACACGCTGTGTTCACCTCCCGCTCTCAAGACCTTCCCGGTACCCGTGCGCTTCAGGTAACTTTAGACGCCGAAGTTGAGCTGGATTCCATCGCAGTCATCGATCGTGGAATACTCGATCTTCTCCTCGATTACTCCTTCCGGCTGTTCAGCCGGCTATGCACATCTGATACGGACTCAGGCAACCAGCTTGCCATGTCATGGAATATTACCCTTCCCTCCTCTCTTCGCCCAGGAAATCTGAAAACATCAATTGCATTGACAGAAACAGATAGGCATTATCTTCAAATGCGTCAGATATACGACCTAAAAAGCGACTATTGTCTACAGAGGGGGACTTCTCTTCCTGGGGTCTTCCAGACTGACGCAGGGAGGGAATGGGGGCTTTGCTTAGAGAGCGCTGTTATGGAGATCTACCTTTGTTTTTGCGAGCATCGTTTCCTTCGATTCATCTCGCCATCCTCGACTCATTTCCACCCGCTTGCACTGGAGTGGATCCGGGGCATGGAGGACCGCATTTCGTTGGAGAGAGAGGTCCGCCGCAGAAATTGGCGAGAGGCACATGCCATATTTCAGTACGAGGCGACATATGATGCGTTGGTGCGAGAGCTTCGATCCCTGCGCCAATTGCACAGTAATAGCATCATAATACGACGTTGGGGAGAAATCATGGATCACCCAAACCAATTACCATCCGTCTCAGACCTATTCGCACTCCCACCGCTTCGCAATCTAGAGAAGCTCAAGAGTGCACTCTTCCCCATTTTCACTGTGAACGGGCAGGCAGATGTGCCAACACCGGTGTATCATAAAATGGTCACCTTCCTCCGGTCATCACTGTCCCGTTTATCTGACATCAAAGCACCATCACTGTCCGACCGCATCGATCCATCCGGTCCAGGATCCCCCGAATTCAGTCCCCCATACACAAGAGTTCGTCAACTCTCAGAGGCGAACTTGAGCGCGATATCCCTCCAGATTGATTCAGTCCAGATACTCGAATACTTTCCTTGGTCGAGCAATGTGCATGACTTGCTTCGTCTTCTAGATTCCCTCCCTCCATCGCCTTCACTCACCAGTCTACTGTTTATGAGAACTTCATTCAGCAATGAAGATCTTCCGTTGATCCCGTCTATCGTGCAGAGGCATCGCAAAATCATGTGTGTTGCGTTCGACCGCTGTGACAGTGTTGATAGAGCCCACATTGACCGAGCTATTGCCGCTAACCGTCGGAAGTGGAAAGAAGACGCACAGAACGGAGGGAGGTTTGAATACAGTATTGGATGGGACCTTGATCCCGCGAAAACGGGCAACTACAACGCCGCTAACATATATCAGAATGATATCCTTCTAACAGACCGCACAGACGTTTTTGCCATGATACATATCCCTCAACCAGGCAAGATCAATCTCAAGCTCTCAGCAAAGCCCAACGTGCATCGCGTTGTCAATCTCATCGCTTCACTCAGGCGGTCAGACTCGAACTCAATTGGGGAGGCTGATGCCACTTACGAGGGTGACCATACGGTCAGCTTCGATCTCGTTGATCCCGACTCTCCCGAGTTCGAAACTGTGTCAGTTGGAGGATTCCCTGAATTAGCGACGGGTTGCTATGAGCTCCGTATTCAGAATAGCTTTGAAATCATATTCAGGAAGCTTACGATAGACTTCACCGCGCGGTCACCCAGCCAGGAGTCGGAGGAGAAATCGAACAGTGGCAGTGGGGAAGTGGAGGGAGCGGTGACAGTACAGGAGGACGAGGAAGCTAACGGAGAGGAATCTTCTCTTGAGGTGAGTATCCATCCTTTCATCTACTCTGATATTGACTAAGCACTGCCAAATTACAATAGGCACCCCAACTGGACAGCGCAGTGGATTCGGACTTTGAACCTGACACCGGCTCAGTAGAAAATCGTCACACCCAGGAAGATTCCTCTCAACCAGGTGGTAGTGATGTCAGGGATACCGAGGATAACGCCCAAGGCGAATCGGAGGGATCCGGAGGTGTGAAAGATGTTGATGTGACCCTACATGCACCGACCGAGGCTCAAGACAAGTCACTATACCAGCAAGATGGTGGCGGCGGAGTCGAGTCGAAGAAGGACTGTGACGATGGTCTCCGAGAGCTTCGTTCAACCAGCTCGGACGGGCTCACAGGAGATTCGGGTTTCAAACCTCTCGCCGATGCGACGGGAAACCACACACCGGAAGAGTCCCCTCGACTAGGTAGTGGCTCAGGTTACGCCGACAAGACCAAGGGGGACGAAAAAGGGGAGCCGTCGTTCGAGAGTCCTAGTAAAGGCGTGGAAGAGGTTGAGGGGACCTCGCACGGGCACACGGGGAGATAAAGATGGAGCTTGAGCACGATGTGGGTAGGACTTGACTGATGCGAAAATCGAACGTGCGATGAGGATAGTGTTTATCACCTTTTACATCTTTGTCCCCGCCTAGTAATTTATGTCGCACAACTTCCGTCTTCGTTGTTGTCAGTTGTTAACAGAGAAACTGTCGCTGTCAGCTTTGGTTCTGAGTCGACGTTCGAGCAACGAGGAAATTGAGCAAAATTGAGAACTTCTTTTTCAGAAGACAGCAGAGAAGAGCGAGGGAAGAGAGGCTGAATAAGAGTCATTCGAAAGTCACTAGAAGTATTATCCAAATTGACTGGGTAAAGGAGCTTGGTCGGCGTTGTGCAAGCAGCAAAGTCAAGACGATGGCGGTTTGTGTGAAAAGTCTGATGATGGGCGCTTGTTGAGGGCGCGTCTTTTTCTCTTTGCTCATGATCATGACGCCCGACGAGGGCAATGTTTCACGGTGTCTCTCTGCAGTAAGTAAGTGCTGGCTACGACACCGTCTCTCTCGATGCTTATAAGGACATTTCCATTGCCAGTCACAGGCCACAACTACCAAACAAATCGCAGGAAACCTCGTCCGTGAACATTACTCGACCTCTTCTCACCAAGACTTGTCCTTGAACCTGGTCACGAATCGGCCAATGCGGACTTTGCTTGCTACTTTCAAGCAGCAAGAGCCAACAATGCTGGGATGATTGGATTTCGCAAAACTAACGACACCGAATGAGGTAGACGAAGACAGAGAAAGTGGCGGATTTGATGGAAAGGGAAGGGAAGATCCACCTCGAACATCTAGGGAGTGCGAATGGCGTCTTCAAGACCTTCGTTTTTCTACGCCAGATAGAGAATTCCCTGGGATCTACAGTCACGGGCGAGGTATCTGACGCATTCCTTTCGTGTCTTTTTACTCTCTGTACTCACCGCAAATATACAGCTCAGAGATTTTTGCTCTCACTCGTTACATTTCATCGTCTGCCACTCGTCTAACCGCAAGGTGTTTCGGATGGAGAACTATGGAAAGAGACGCGTATCACGGCCGAAAAAGAATGGGAAGACAACGATGGAGATTCATTCAGCTCAAGCTCGAGTGAGTATCTGATCACCATCTACCATTTGCTTTTCATTCCCTTCTCTAATCGAAGTCTACAACGCCAGAGAGTTTGTGTTTATGGATCCAGATCGAGGCAATGACGAGAAACAAACTGGTCGACAGAAATCCAACGGCCGCTGCTGGAGCCATAGTCTTCCTCTTACACCGGCACTACCCAGCTTGCACCCATCGCCATCGCTAGCTTTGCTCTCCTCTGTTTTCGTTCATTACATCCAGTGCCGTGCCATTCCGATACGGGGCTGTAATTCCCTCGTTCGCAACGCACGCGACTTACGTCTTGGTCTGTGGAATGGGTGATGGGGATTTCGGGGATGGAGATCTAGGAGTAGGGGGCGCAAGCAAAGGTGGCAGGCACGAGTTGTATATGAAGAGAGACGAGGAATTGGAGTCATAGTTATGGATGTGGATCGTTCAGAAGCGGAGCAATGGTGTCGAGGAGCAGCCCAATAGGCGATCGATTCGTTGGTCCAATCGGGCCGCCAGGTGCTTTCATACCCCTCCCACCACTGGAGAAGCACCCCCCTCCCCTCGCTTCCAACAGTCATCGATTCATTGGTCAACTATCCTCGAGGCGCAGGGCAATCGTCCTCTATAGGCTATTCCGGGGTACTCTCGTCGCTACCGCTGATTCTACAGTGAAACGAAGAAGAGAGAGACGTGCGGGAGAACCTGGATAATCAAGTGGAAGGGAAAGCAGAGCTGATGTCACGCTCTGTAGAGACGAGACCGAATCACAGCCCCAACCATGACGAACTCCGACCTCTGAGCACAATGTTCGTGCATATACTTGATTGCCGTTCAGATGGTGGATAAATATATGTTCTCATTCATGACCTATATGCGCCTCTCTAGTCAGGCGTACATCCACAGAACGAACTACCGAGCTCGTCGGAGACCTCCAGCTTCCGTACTCGTCCATTATCTGTAGAATGTACCATTCAGCGAGAGACGTAATTCTACAAGATATTATGCTAACCTCTTCGGCCACCTATCCTGGATCCAAGTTGCCACCAGATATTCTCGACGCCCGTCAGACACACTCTGGTAATTGTTAAGGGAGGTTGAGTGATCACATAATGTTCTCGATGCAGCCATGCTCGAAAGATGATAATTGGACTCGGGCTCGGCGGCCAACGACGGTGATTCTGAGGTACTTGAGGAGAATGCTCGACTCGGGTGAATCGGTCCGACAAAGGATTTCGATAGGACTGAAGTGGAACGAGAATCTCGCAGATGGCCAGCTTCCGACAGGTGTACGGCGAAATCCTGAGGGTGACGTCGACGGGGTGATCTTCGGCCTATGTAGGTTTCCATCCTTGAGGGTGCAAGTGAGCTTTGTGAGGGAGAAGGGGGTTCAAAGCGAGAGATGTTCTATAAAGGTGAGGTGAGGCGAGAGTCCTTACCCATCTTGCAGGAAGGGCATCCTCAGCGACCTATTTTACAACCGCTATCGAAGTCCAGGGTCCAAATTCTCGGGTCACAGTATGAGCACTCGAGTGTTTGAACGTAGAGGTAGTTGTAGATGCAGGGGCCTGAGCCGGACGGTGTACATGGCGGTTTGAGCGAAAGACGCGACGACGGGCGTTTGTCCGACGCGTCTTTCTTCTTTCTTCGATCACGAGCACGACTACTCGCAATTCACGCTCAGTACTTCCGTGTTACATCTGTAGTACCCTGCTCGGTCACAACTCGATTCTTAGGGTCTTCTACAATCGCAGAGGCGGTCAAGTGCAAACCGAAGCTATTATTATACGAGATCCTCGAGTCGAGCCCTCAAAACCTCGGCTCAGTCAACGCGTATGAAACATCCAATAAAACAGAGCTACGACTACCTCGTGGGCAATTAGCTGGAGATGTTAGAGGGATACTTGTCGGCGGGCGTTCTACAGTGTTGTCGTAGGCGCTACGGTTGTTCTGTACGTTCGTTTCACTCTCACGCTGCGCTGCCTTAATCCAATTTGCGTAGACGTCAGCTCAAACCCCACGTACCATCCTTCCTTCTTCTTTATTTGCGTCCTCATCGCTATCACCCAAGCTTCCTCCAATGACACGACCTTCATGGCGGGCCCGACCTCCCTCTTGTACATTCAGACTCCCGTATGTATGGTACGTGGTATCGGACATTGTTTAGACGATACAGATACGAAATACGATTCGAGCTGGTGCATACATGGCCTACTATGGCATAAAATTCGAGAAGAATGTATCAATAGAAAACCCAGTAGATGGCGTGACCCCGACTTGTGAACTCTCGGTTCTCGGCCCCTCGCTACGTATTCCCTTCGAATCTTCCTTCATCTATTCCCTGTCCAAACCCAACGGATCAGCGAAATCGAGACAAAATAACTGGCGAAACACCCCACTAACCTCATATAAAGTTGTTCTGTGCTTCATCTGGCTATAACTCCCTGCCTCGACAAACCACAAACTCGAGCCCTCGTGCTCGGTCGTTCCACCACGATGTTCTGCGTGATACGGCAGGAAGGTAGCCGCTACACCAGATGCCACGACAATATAAGCTGTCCGATGTATGGGCCGTTCGTGTAGCGATTTGGTATTTTGGGAGGACGCCGACCGCAACAGTATTGTCACTATAGTTGATAGAATGTGAGCGCCCCAGAACTAGGCCACCAAAGAGGACTCGTCGGTACCCACGATAACCTCTTGTTTCGTCCTGAAGGCTCATGCTTCGTTTTGCATCGGTCAACCTCCACCGATGCCTTCCCTTCTAGATTCTCTCAGAACCAGCGATTACCGATGGTAGCTTCTCCGAAACGTTCACTGATCGTGAGCCTGGAGTGCTCGCGACAACGGTGACCCAGTGTCGATGTTGGTTTCAGCTAGGCGAGTACCCTCCATTCCTTCATGCAGTCACCGATGTGCAGTCTGAACGTGTTCTTCAGAATTCCTTCGCCTGGATCCTCCAAAACCTCTCGCCTCCATATGCCCGATTCCAAACCTCTGTCCCTTCCTTATTCGACCATGTCCGGATTGTTACTAACGCATCCCGGATGGCCATCTCGAAGCCACCCACTGCTCCATACTATCGGACATGACCATCTGGGTGGGCCTCTGGTCGTAGTGGACAAAGCACGGTAGAAGACGGACTCTCATTGGCGAGCAGTGGCGCGACCTCGTCCAGCCACGAGGTGGCAAAGAGTCGAACAAAACCAAAATGAAGGGTGCAGCGTTGGCGGGACAATGGCCCCCGCCGAAATCAAAGGGAGCGCTTTCCTCGACGGTGCGATGCTGAGAAATCAGTGTGTATAAAGACGGAACCGTAGCAGGCCATCTCAACTGGCAGAATGCTCGATGTTCTACCCCCATCAGACCGCAGGCATGATACTGTACGGAGAAGAGGGGGGTCGACCAACCGAGGATACATTCCGGATCAGACAGGAAGGAAAGGAGGGGTGAGCTGTTGTATTGCCATTTAGGATGTAGCACAACATGATACCGGATGGATCTACAACGGCCGGACAACTAGATGTTGGGAGAGTTGGAGGGAAAAGGTTCCTTCGTAGGCGGTACCAGTCTGAGCCAATTCCCGAGTCGAGTAGTGGATCGAAAAGGGAAGTAACAGGCCATCACTATCGGGGGATTTGGAGATGTTGAATGTTTTGAGACCCACCGCACTGAGTTCTAGGGAACCAGCAATGGGCGGATCGAAAGAGTTACGTTTCGCCCAGCCTCGATGGTTCCTCTCGTGCCAGACCGAGTTCCTCCGAGACGCTCTTCCCCGGCAACATGTATAGTACTGGTACTCTTTCAACAATTGCAAGTTCTCTGTACCCAGAGACTGCGAAGTGAGGAAACGTTAGTTATTGTCGCTGATTGAAGAGACCTGATAACTCACGATTGTCGGTTGGTATCGCGTTCACCAAATTCCACCCGTGGACGACCAGATTCGCGGCTAACGGTGATCCCGACAGCCTTAGCTCTGCACCCTAGTGCGGCTCTTTGTGCGTCTCTAAAACTGATCCGTCTGTCCATAGTTCTGTTGCCATCCCGTCAACTTTGAAGCGAGAAGAACAGGTTCGATAGGTTCAACAGGCTTGCTGGATGGTTATATTCGAGCACTGCCAAGCCTTTCGTGACTGATATTGGCGAGTGAATCGTATCTATGTGGCACTGAGAGCTGCGCTAGTCGCATTGCTCGCAGTATCGGGAGCACAGAGCTGGGAGTGGTAGTGACAGTGCAACTGACTTCGACAGCAAGACCCTGCAACATGTTAGCTAAAGAGTTTCGTGAGACCGGTCAAGTTGTGACGGATCAACATACGCACTCTGATTGGAATCCGTTCAGATATGTGTCGTCCTGAGTCCGGTCGCGAAGTGTCATCAAAGTAACTGTAAAGCCCTTGGGAATGATTGAAGGAGTTTTGTCCAGCGTGGGAAGAGAAATAGTTATTTTGAGATAGAAATTACGACCAGCCTCCTTTGTCGAGGATGATGGAATTCAGAAAAGAGGCGGGACATTGACGTCGCGATGATGGCGGTCTGAGTGAAAGGTTTGACCGAGGTTTGACTTAATAATCAGTGGGCGCTCGTAGGCGCTCATTGTCCTCTATTCTCTCCCACCAACACACGCCCGCGACCTCGACAAATTATTGACAGACCAGGATCTCGCTGACCTCGTTTCACGTCGCTCTTTGGAGGTGAATATTCTCGAGTTCAGACATTTGCTCTGATTGGTGAGTACCTGCTAGTACTTCTAACGAGAATCTCTCAGTGACTGGGAAATGCACCGGGTTTCCCCAGACTATCGCATTCAACAAGTTGGCTTCGATGTCAAAATCACTGGATGAGATAGGATTGGATGGACGGGTGTCAAGGATACCGTGAGGGACTAGAAGAACTTGTAGAATCAATGTGACCACAACGACTTCGACGCAGGCGCCCACTTCAGTCCTAACACCCTGACCGTGGTCTTGTTCCTGTGAACTCCCTTTCTGTTCACTCATGGCGTTCAGTGCCTCGCCGTCGGCCTCGTCTGATCATGAGCAGAGATATATCAGTGGAACATGTGTCTTCGAACCGGAACATTCACCTCGGAGTCGATAGTAGGGTTTTCGTCCAATGACCTTGTGTGCCACACTATTTCTGGACTGTATCATTCTCATCAGTGAGAGCTAATTCCCGAAGAGGGCCGCATGACCCATGGAACAACTTCGAGTGCTACTCACTTGGTGTTAAGGAACTCCCCATTCGACATATTAAAGTTGAAGGTAGAGTTCTTTCACAATGACTCATTACGGTGTTTACAATGCTGAAAGTCTTGAAAAGCGGTCGTCCGTGCTATAGGGCAGCAAATCCAGTGTCCTTATGTAGCGGGAGTCTCGCCCCATGGGCATAAGGCTTCGATAGATTCGTGGTAAGGAAGATTCCGACTATAGCATATTGTCACCCCGTTGGCGTCGTTCTGTTTCCCATCTCACGGTCATGTACAAAAGGCGAACACGTCCATTGGTGCGATCTATCATTCGACAATCACTGACTCCTTCAGCTGAAAGGTAAGAGGTGTCCCCCTTCAATCCGTCGCCGCAAGATGTTGAAGTAGGCTCAGAAATGTCAGAACCACCGAACTTCGGTGATACCCTCTCAGGTGGAATCCAAGAAGTCTCTGCCCTACTCCCTTTGCTTGGTACAGAGCAGTGCGAACGACACGTCGGCACTGCGCTGGACAAGGGCTGGCTGTTCGCCGCTGCTACACCTCTCTCAATCTTTGGTAGCCTCGGGATAGTGAAGACGGCGTTCGCAACACTCTTGGCCACTACGACAAAACCTTTCCACGGCGGATGGTGGTTGAGTGACGCCGGCTTTGGGACCACGGGTTCGGTGTCATCTATGGTTACCCTCGTGAAAGACACTAAGCAGTATGGAGCGGAGGTTCGGCTACAACGACTGTTGAAGGAGCAGCATATTGACGATCTCGAGGTGGTAAATGGTATTGAGTGGTATGGTTGGCGGAGAAATATTGACACAGAGTCGGACGGCTCAGATCAGAATAGCACGGATGGTACAAGCTCAGTGGTGTCGGTACGTCCTCATTATACTTTCGAGTACATTCTTGATGCTGATATAGATATATGCACATTCTTACAGTCCCCTTTCTCAAACTTGTCATGGAATGCTTCCCTCATCTTGAGCTCGACGGTGTTATCACTCGTTGGCATCACGCCTTATCTCTACCTCATCCACAACCATTGGGGGCGTGTATTGTTGTGGTTGTTCCCCATGCTCCGTTCATTTGGCTCCCTGCTGTGCGTGGTCTCGGTGCAGCTGGCCCTTCAGATCAGGATACATCGCATTACAACCACCAGTCTACTCCTTATGAAGGCACGAAAGCGGTACCCTCTCAAAATCGACGACGCCGTTCAAGACAGGGAAACACTTTTGGAGCTGCGGTTGCGCAAGCTCAAAGACGAAGTCCGAGACGAACTAGGTCGCGATCCTGACCCGGAGAAGCAGTTGGATAGGGAATACCTCGCAGAGTTACAAGGCGTGCTCGAAGCCCACACCCTATCGGGAGATGCCCTTATATTCCTCCTACAGGCCATTCTCATTGCGGGGATGGCCATGATCGTCGCGGGTTACGTCGGTTGCTTCAACATGGTCAGCCGAACGGATGTGCCAAATGGCCCCTACGTGTGGTTTGGGATGGAAACTGGTCTTGCGGTCCTCCGTATCGCGTTGTGGGGCTGGAATCCGTCTTGGGATGAGGGTGATACAGGGATGACAATCCACTTGTCATTGCGTAGCAGATCTGACACTCTACATAATCTCTTGGACTCCGCGCCAACCAATAGTCCTGTCGAGACATCACCCATCCTTCATTCTTCCTCAGACAACGCCGGTACCATCAAGCTTGCCTCCGCTTCTGCCATCTCTCACTTTCCGCTCATCACCACTCCCCAACCTCTCTCACAGCTCACTTCCCACAACGAGTTTGCAAAAACCTGGCTGAAGAACGTAAAATACTCCTTCATTGTCGAGGGCGCCGACGATTTCCTTGCTGCTGCTACCCTATATGTAGGGCCACTGCCACGGCTCAATGCAGAGGAACTTGAGGGTTTCTTGCCGTATTACGCCATTGTACCCGACTTCCATGAGTCATGCGAGAGGAAGCTCCTTTGCATGACCCTTTGTCGAAGCGACTCGAAGTGGACCTCAATCTCTGTCTTCATCAATGGAGACATGTCGCGTACTGTATTCACCTCCCAATCTCGAGATTTTCCTGGCACCCGTGCGCTTTGTGTCACTCTAGACACCGAAGTAAAGCTGGATTCAATCGCCGCTATCGATCGTCGAACACTCAATCTTCTCCTTGATTACTCCTTCCGACTGTTCAGCCGGCTGTGCACAGTTGATAGAAGAACAGGTAGTCAACTTCCTCTGTCATGGAACGTCACCCTTCCCTCTTTCCTTCACCCAGGGACTATCAAAGAATCAATCCCGTTAACGAACATCGACAAGGAGTATCTTCAAATGCGTCAGATATACGATCTAAAAGGTGACTATTGTCTACAGAGGGGCTCTGTAATTCTCGGGGTTTTCCGGACTTGGGAAGGTCTAGAATGGGGACTTATTTTGGAGAGTGCCGTTATGGAGGTCTACCTTTGCAATCTCGAGCATCGTCTTGTTCAGCCTATCTCGCCGTCCCCGAGTCATCTCCGTCCGCTTGCACTGGAGTGGATTCGGGGCATGGAGGACCGAATCTCGTTGGAGAAAGAGGCGCGTCGCAGGAAATGGAGTGATCCAGCCAAGGCTTCTCAGCTTTTCGAGTACGAGGCAACGTATGATACGTTGGTGCGTGAGCTTCGATCCCTGCGCCAATTACACAGCGATAGCGTTATAATACGACGTTGGGGAGAAATCATAGATCACCCTGATCACTCACCATCCGTTTCAGACCTATTCGCACTCCCGCCACTTCACAATCTAGAGAAGCTCAGGAAGGCACTCTTCCCCCTTTTTACTGTGAACGGTCAGGTAAATGTCCCAACGCCGGTGTATCATAAAATGGTCGCCTTCCTCCGGTCATCACTGTCTCGTTTATCTGGCGCCAGAGCACCTTCACTACGCGACCGCATTGACCCTTACGGTCCAGGATCCCCCGAATTCAGTCCCCCATTCACAAGAATTCGTCAACTCTCAGAAGCGAATTTAAGCGCGTTGTCCCTCCAGCTTAATTCGATTCAGATACTCGACTTGCATCCTTGGTCGGGCAAGGTGGACGGCTTGCTTCGTCTTCTAGGTTCCCTCCCTCCATCGCCTTCACTCACCAGTGTGATTTTCAATTCAACCTCGTTTAACAATGACACTCTCTCATTGCTCACATCCGTCCTGCAGAAGCATCGCAGGATCGTGTGTGTGGTGTTTCTCGACTGTGGCCAGACCAACAGAACTCATATTGGCCAAGCTATTGCCGCCAACCGCCAGAAGTGGAAACAGGAAGCGCGGAGCGAAGGCAAATTCATGTACAGCGTTGGATTGGACCTCAACCCCATGATGAACAAGGACCAGCCCGTTCTTGTGTATTTTCATGACATCGTCCTAACGAGGCGTGGAGATGTTTTTGCTATGATATATATCCCTCGACCGGGCAAGATTACTCTTAACCTTTCCCTAATGCCCGAGCACAATGACCTTACCCTCATTGCTACACTTACGCGGTCAGACGACGCTTCTGCCAACAGTGGCCGCCACACGGTTCGCTTCAACGTCAAAGTATCCAATACCCCCCAGTCAAAGTTTGTATCAGTTGGAGAATTCCCTGAACTACGGACGGGCTGTTACGAGCTGCGTGTTCAACTTGAAAAAGGTATCAAATACTTTTTTAGGAAGCTCACGATAGACTTCAACGCACGGTCAACTGGAGAAGAGTCGGACCAGAGACTGGATGAGGACCAGACAGCTGAGGTAGCTCGGACGATAGTACGAGAGGGCGAGGAGGCTAAAGGAGAGACATTCTCTTTAGAGACGGTGGGTGTCCGCCTTTTGATCTATTATAATATTGATTGAGCTATGCCGATAGACATCTCGACTGCGCAGGGCAGCAGGTTCAGCAAGAGGTGACGGATCGCTGCTTGGACACCTTTCTCACCACTACCACCCTTCCTATTTTGGAGGTATACTCAGCCGTAGACGTTAGTAGCGATCCTTGTACAGTGAACGTACACTTTGAAGAATGACATCACTCCGATTGCGCACGGCAACAAGAGCATTTGACGAGTAACACCGGAACGTATTCCGATTTGGCCACCATGCATCTGCATCATGCATCATGCATTATCGATATCCACAGTCCGTACAGCTCCGACCAAACGCCCAGAGATAACGTTCAAGCCAGTGCCACTTTGACGATTCAGAGAACACCTTGGGTCTGGGCGAGTTCCCTCAGAACCCTCCGCTGGCATTCCTTGTCCTCGCCCACGAGACGCACACGAATCAGTCAACGAAATGAGGCTAATACCACCACCATCACCTTGAGATACCCTCGCATGGCCCTACTCAATGTGCGGTCGGTGCTACTATGTCGTCTAAGAGTCTGTTTGGATAGTTCCCAGGTCCTGGGTCCGGACCCAGTTTCAGGTTTCGGAACATGCCGGGATCACGTGTGTAGGCGCGCCAGTCGAGCGCTCTTCGAAGACTCTTCGCTTTTCGTTCATTATCCGTCCCAAAGTTGCGTTCCAACGCGTAAAAATGATCAAAGCTCATGAAAAGTGCTATAATAAAGGAAATAAACGGCTTAGAACGCATGAGACCCTCATTTTGTGTATACATGCACGCGATTACACGCACCAGGATTAGCTTCAGCTGGTTTCCGGTATTCGGGCAAGAAGGCAGGTGTGTAGGTTAGATATATTACAAGTAATGGGTTTTTTGCATTCAAAACATTGAGCTCTGTAGTCCTTTGGTTTGTAAATCAATTTTGGAGAGCAAGTTCATCCCAAATCAGTTCAAGAACCTACGAGTGGTCGCCCGACGCGCCCACATACGTGATCCCGGCATGTTCCGAAACCTGAAAACTGGGTCCGGACCCAGGACCTGGGAACTATCCAAACAGACTCTAACCAAGGCCCCAGACGGTGGGACTTGAACACGACATGGGTGGGCCAGTTGGCCCTGGAACCGGAATTGAGGGGCTTGTTGCAGAAGGATATTGAGTCGCATTTCTACATCGCAGCTACAGTGTTGCATAAAGTCGGACGATTCGTAGAACAGATTCCCAATGCCCATTGTCTCGTTACGAACTTTTAGGACTACCTTCAGAGCACGCCTGAGTTCGTTATAGCAGGCCGTGAGAGGTTCCGTACGGAGCGATACGCACGACCAGTAACACACACCCTTTTCCGTTACTGATCTGGACGCTGAGCGCGAGCGTTGAGTACTGAGTACCAGTTGTACGATGGTCCAGGTCCGAGTAGCATTTAGACTCAGAACCTAGAGGGAATTTGGAAAGCGGGAATTTCGGCAATTGCCGTAAACCTTCCTTGCTTCCCTCACCGTGAGGATATCACAACACATGGCATCCAAAAATTGGAATGTGGACTTCCTTGCCTCTCACGAGTCTGCTTGCCAACGAGTTCTCATCATCCTCAACCAACCTTTCTCATTCCCACTCCTCGAGCGCGTCTGGAAGTCGACGCATTGGCATTGCTGTGCCGATGGAGGTGCAAACCGGTTGCACGACTTGGTTGCGTCGTTGGCGGTGAAGAACGAGAGCTTGAGTAATGGAATTGGAAAGAACGAGTGCGTGGTCGTGTTACTGATTCTACTCGACTTGCATGCTTATTCAGTAGATTCTGTTTGAATCTAGGATACACAAGAATTCGAGATTTATGCCGGACTTGATCAAGGGCGATTTGGATTCGTTACGCTGTGATGTTCGACACTACTATGCCTCGCAGGTGAATTTGAGTATTATTTCTTGCTCGGAGCTGGACCTGACCTCTCTTGGTGCCAGGGCGTACCCGTTGTCGAGGACTCAGATCAATATACAACAGATCTCATGAAATGCGTCACCGCGGTGGAAGAGAAAGAGCGCGAAGATGGGCAAGAGGTACGCAAATCCCAGTACCGACGGATGATTCCCAGAGTTAACCATCATTGTAGTACGAAATCATCATTCTAGGTGGTCTGGCAGGTCGACTGGATCAGACAGTCCATCTGCTGTCGTTCCTGCACAAATTGAGGAAGAAGCGTAGCAAGATCTTTGCGGTGACGGATGATAACGTTGGCTGGGTATTGGACGAGGTGGGTGCTTCAAAGACAATCACCTTTGCTGGACGTTTATGCCATTTTCTAGGGAGAGCACTCAATACGGATTGATCATAGCGCTCTAGGAGTTACATGTGGGCTGCTACCTATCGGTGTCGATGGCACGATGTTATCCACTTCCGGTTTGAGATGGAATCTAAGTACGGCGTCCCTTTTGGCCCTTTTGTATCGTATTGACGTTACTCTACTAACAGCTGATCACCCCTCCTCTTTTGATGGACTGATGTCGACGTCGAACCACCTTGTTCCGGGTCAAGACGTGTGGATCAAGACGTCGAGACCGATATGGTGGACCGCCGAGCTGAGGGACTTGGGAGCACCGGATAAGAAGGAGACGCTTATGGTTAATGGCACTGCTCGGTAGAGTTTAGATGGGGAAACGACTTGTGAGCGGTTTTTGCAATAATTCAGTGGCCTCTTCTAATCCTCCCTCCAGGTAGGAGTTTCGTCTATGTTCATAAAATAGAATACAACAACAATAATGATAATTTTAGGGGTGCTTTCCAACCCGTACGACCTTCGTCTGGCTCAGAAGAACAGCCTGTGGCAAGAGATTGAAATCGAAGGAAAACGGACTGAGGATGAGAATGGCTTACGGTGCTTCTAACCAGAACGAAGTATCCGCCTTCGGAGGTCGCTTCGCGGCTTGCCTGTTTGATGTTTTTGACTGCTGGGCACTATCCCGAACCTGCTCTCCATGTGCATGAGTCAAACTTCATGCCCCAGGGCTTAACGCCGGACAGCATACCTGAGCTTCCCTGTGGAGGATCTTGGACAGAGATACAACGGCTGCTGAGGTCGAGTAGCCCTCCTTGATGGTGTGGGATGCCTTGCAGCAGTCGACGGACATTGGGTGAGGGGAGCAGTAAGATTAGGAGCCTCTCCTTTATATGTTTCACGGCATGAAACTATTGTACTTTGATTGCGTTTGCGGAGTTGTAGGATGAGACAAGAGTAAACTGTCAGATACAAACGATCTCCAAAAAGCATTCGTTGATCCAAAGTCCTGAACAAAACAGCAACTGACTAAGTACATATCAGTCAACAACAAGCAAGTACAGTAACAATACGGTAGTACAATCCTAGGCCCCACGTCCCCTTGGTCGAAGGCCTCTTCGAGCTGCGATACCTCCCCTCCCAAACGTCACACTTGCTGGGACGCTCATCGGTCCCGGCCCTACGCGCCCACGATATGCACCACGTCCACGATGATTGTTGTAACCTGTCGCGGAACTGTCGATTTCCATCCCAGGTCCCTCTGAATTCGCGCCCTTGGGCACGGAATGATCGGCGTTTGGGATGAACCCTCTTGCTCGACCCCGTCCTCCCCTACCCCTCCCACGAATCATATGTCCGCCGTTGTGTGCAGGGCTGAAGCCCACTTTCACACTACCGCGGCCGAATCGTATAGATCCCGGCACTAGCGATAGAGACGACATAGATTCTGCTAGTTTGTCTGCATCCCCATCTCTGTTGCTAATGTGTCCGTCATCAGCATCGCTATGCGTTCCGTTATCCTTGATCTTTGTCGCATATCCGTTGGCAGACTGGCGTTCAGTCGCGTCGGACTCGTTCCCGTCGTCACTGGTATCGTCGACCAAGTGATCGCTGACATTGTTTTCTTCGCCCTTTCCATCGTCCTGGTCCTTCGCATCCGTCGTATCTTTGATAACAGGTCCTCGCGGCTTCCATTCTTGAATCATACTGGCTCCTTCTCCCCATCTTTTCAACAATCCTCCGACACCTAACACTGTGACGTGGAAGTAATATTCTTTCGGGTAACCATGGGCTTGAATGAGATGCAGCCTTCTGCCTTTAGGAGTCGCGAAGCGCCTTGTACACGATGTGACGAAACAAGAAAACTGCAAATCGAAGGTCACTCAGTCAGTCAGGCGATGGATAAGCGATGTAAACTTACGATTCTCTCGCCTCTGTCCTTTCGCAACGCGGCAATCGGGTCATGACATTCTGTTTGATGCTACAAAATAACTCGAGGTTTAACGCCCTGACAAGATGATCGATAACCACTGCACTCACCAGCTCTAGAAACCTTGCTTCGGGGAATACACAGCTACATCCTCTTTGTTCGCATACATGTGCATGGTAAGTCGCATAATGAGTTTCAAGTTCCTTAGAATTCGCGAGATATGTCGGTCTGTGATTACATGTTGGTGGTAGACTGCATAAGAGCTGGTGCGCGCCCGCTCCAGATGCAGTTCTTGATGATTTGAGAATCGGTGATGATGGAGGTGACTGTGATGAGTCTGAAGACGAGTCTGAGGGTAGCCTTGGCCTCTTTGAAGCCATTTAGTGTTCGAAAAAGAAGGGGGAAAAGGGTCAAGAGATATCCCACATGCTCGCAGTCAACAGAGTGGGCAGAGGGACCAGGCGAGTGTCGTGACATCTTTTGTGTTGAGAAAAGCGTGACGCGCTGTGACTCACATCTTTCTCGAACCACCACCACCACCATCATGTCCAAGCGCAAATGGGATCAGCCAGGACCGTCCAATGGCGAGGGAGCGCCGTCTAACAAAGCCGAGAATGGTGAAGATGGTGCGTCTGCGTCCGAGGCAGCGGCTGCAGCTGCAGCGATTGCAGCGAAGATTGCGGCACAGTTCGCTGGAGGAGGACTTACCGGTGCGATGAAGGATCCACACGACGCGGAATTTACTCAAGACATTGATATTAACGACGTCAGGAATCGATATCTGTTGACCAAGTCGTCTACTCAGCAGGATGTACGTCGCGTCAACGAATTTGTGCAAGTCTTCGTTACTCATTTGTGTCTTACAGATCCACGACGAGACTGGGGCATCTGTCAGCACCAAGGGTGTGTGGTATCCAGACAGGAGCAAGGCTACGGAAAGGGATCCGCCATTGTATCTGCATGTCATGGCAAATACGAAGGAAACTCTGCAGAAAGCCATTGACAAAATCAACGAGTTGATGTCACTTGACATGGGTTCGCTGGTTGAAGATAAGAAGGACAGAATGAGAGAAAAGGTGCGACGCGAGTTGGCAGTCGTTTTTCTCTGGTAACTCAATATCTTCTCTATTTGCAGCGAAAATGGCCAGAAGAAAAGTTGCCTGTTGGGTTAGAGTCCATTCGGAACTTCAACGTCCGTGCAAAAGTGGTTGGACCCAGTGTGCGTACACACTTTTCCGATGCAGAATTTAAAATACTGACATCAAATACAGGGTTCTTTCGTGAAGTATATTCAGCAAGAAACGGGCACTCGTGTGCAAATCAAGGGTTTAGGGTCTGGCTTCATCGACCAAGAAACTGGCAGAGAAAGCGAGGAGCCCTTGTACATCCACATAACGTGCGTCACATCTGCGACTTTCCGTGCCGCGCCCTCTGACTCGTAATGTCTTTCAGTGGCCCAGAAGAAGGACAGGTCGCAAGAGCAAAGGTACTAACTGAGGACCTTCTACTCGTTGTCCGGTCGGAACACGCAAAAATGGCATCCGTCGTCCAACAGCAGCAGATGGAGCTTCACCAGGCACAAGCACAATATGCCGCTTACAGCGCTATGCAGGTTCGTGTCGTTCTTTACTCGCTATCTTCAGTACACGCTTCTCTATCTCTGGATTCCCGATGAGCGCTTTGGCTACTGATCGTAGACTGGATTGACTTGACTGAGTATGGCGCTAACTTGAACTCTGAACTAACCCTTCGTAGGGATACGCTCCGCCTCCACCTTCTGGTGCCCCTCCCCCGCCTCCGCCTGGTGAACAACCCCCACCTCCTCCAGATGGTCAACAACCACCACCGCCAACCCAAGGCGATCCCTCACAGTCAGTTGAAGCTTATACAGCTTACTGGTGAATACCCGTTCAATCTATGGTTGTGGGACCTTGCTAACAAATGACTGCTCAGGGCACAATACGGTTACGATGTCAATTCGCCTCAATTCAAGGAATGGATCGCGAGCCAGTCACAACAGTATAACCAGTACTATGCTCAGTATGGTCAGGCTGGTGCTGAAGGTGCTGCTGCACCTGGCGGCGCTGAGGCTCCCCCTCAACCTCCCTCGCAGGCCCCGCCTCCACCTCCGCCGCCTAGTTAAAGGTAACGATAGGGTGTATAGTATGACTATGAGTGCCAGTAATGCGTTCGAATACATCGTAGTTTTCCTTTCCTTTCCGTCGCTGTGTGCGTTGAGTGACCCAATGAGAGATAAGTAACAACGATAAGATTAGATCTCGGTAGTTTGACGCCCGCAAAATTCCTGGATGCTAGTCTCCCTTGTTCCACCACCTCCACCATCGGTTTCTACTCGCCATGACACGGGCCTCATCCGTACACGATATCAACTCCGAAGACCCTCCTTTTGGTTCTCGATTCCTAACAGACGAATCTCAAGTCTTCACGCAAAACGCTTGGGATCACGTCCCTCCTCCGGACGATCAAGACGAAGCGATCGCAGCGTCGATAGCTCGACAGAGGCTTTCACCGGTACCAAAGGAGGATAGAGCAAAATACAACGAGAAGCCAGCTCGACATTGGGATAATTTTTATAAGAGCAATACGAGTAATTTCTTCAAGGATAGGAAATGGCTGCATAACGAGTTTCCTCAGTTGGTTGAGAAGACTAGAGCTGGGGTGCGTCACGCGTTCTCGTTCTCATTACCTTACCTTACAAAATTCTTCTTGCCTTGACTATTGTAGGCCGGCCCCGTGAAGATAGTAGAAATAGGATGCGGTGCGGGAAACTCTGTGTTTCCGCTGCTAGCTGCGAACCAGAACGAGGATCTCGAGTTGTATGCGTATGATTACTCGAATCATGCTGTCAAACTGGTACAGAACAACCCTCTGTATCTGAACCCGCCTGTTGGGAAGATACGAGCTGCTGTGTGGGATTTGGCGTCTAAGGAAGGGTTACCGCCTGGTGTGGAGGAGGAAGGGACGATTGATATCGTGGTGTTGGTGTTTGTGCTGAGTGCACTGCATCCGGAGGAATGGGTGTGTGCGGTGGAGAATATACGGAGGGTGAGTTGAGTTTTGGGTTTTCTTTGGGTTGTTTGATGGTTTATGAGGGTGTTGATAGATCCTCAAACCGGGCGGGTTGGTCTTGTTGAGGGACTATGGACGATACGATCTTACGCAATTGAGGTTTAAGGCTGGGAGGCTGTTGGATGATGAGCATGGGAACTTTTACATTCGAGGGGACAAGACGAGGGTGTATTTCTTTGAATTGGGTGTGCGATCGTCTCTGTTTTCTTTTCCCCCGACAAGTTGGGCTAATGGCTGTGGTTGTAGATGAACTATCTCTCATCTTCACTGGCTCAAGGACGTCTTCGAGTTCTGAGATCAAGACGACGACTACGACTGAGATAGAAGAGGACGCTGGAGAAGGTTCAGGTACATCGACGCCAACACTTGCCGAGGGAATCGAGCATGAAGAAGAGACAAAGGTCCCGCTTATGATGAAAGCGGAGATCCATCCCATTCTCTTGGGACCTTCGCAACCCAAAGCCTTGTTTACCACAGAGAAGTTAGGCATCGATCGTCGCCTGATCGTCAATCGGAAAAGGCAGTTGAAAATGTATCGTGTTTGGATGCAGGGCGTATTTCGGAAGCTTGGTTAGCTGGATACAAGGTATTGTACATATCACCTGGTGTCTTCTGCAGGCTGACGAGCTGGGGCGTCGTCGGGGGTGTCGACATTCGTATAGTTATCTACTCTACGGGTCCTTACGAATATACAGGGTATATTCTGGTATATTCCTGAGACGGTTTGAACTCGGATTGTCGAAAGCCGAACCACTTCATGGGGGGGAATCATTTCAGGTTGTGGAGATCTGCCGGTATCAGCCAGCCAATATCGTCCTAACTCGCTAATCCACTACCAGCGGATGGCGGATTGGCACCTAAACACATTTCCCAGATATCCTTGAGCTCCTCGATACGCAAGTTCGCCCACTGGCGCGGTGATGAGTCCATTGTTGGTGTTCACTCGGCATGGTCTAACACCATCATGCATCGACCAGCCGACACGTCGAGATTCAGACTCAGAGCTTATTTGCTGGAGGAGAATGGAGTATCTATCAAGAGAACTGAACGTGAACAGGTATCTGAAATTTCTTTAGATTTCCTCCCTCGGCGATCATCCTCAGACGACATCAGCCGGATGTCGGATTACAAAAAACTCGGTATCCGCTATTTTTCATTAGCACGGAAGGGCGCAATTCCTGCCCCCTTCATTATACGTTCGAATGGTTGAGTTGGTAAGCATCGTGAAACCTCCAGATTTGATACCGGTTTGGGAATTATTTGATTAGGATTAACCGCGTTGCCCATGTAGATTGGTCCAACTTGAAGCGGTAAGTAATAATTAATAAGTATGAGGGAGGGTAGGGCCGTAATACTGTATGTTGACCTTTTACCCTCGCTACCATCGATAGAGCTCGTGCAAACCCTCTAGTCTCCTGTGAGTAGAGGTCCCAAATGGATGATAGTTGATATTGTAGCCCTGATACCGCTGTTATCCAGCCTCTTGGCGCCGGGAACTCTGTCAAATCTTGGGGTGAAGTTGGTAAGGGACTTGTATAGAGTGTAGGCCCATGCCTAGTGACTAGAATCGGACTCCCCAACGTCCTAAGGAGCGACCCGTCCGTTGATCTCAATCGCTCTTCGTTGAAGCGAATATGAGCTCGTACTTGTATACGCCCACGTTCCAGAAACCTCGTTGCACTGTGGGCGTACCGACGTTGTTTCATCTTGCCCGAGTCCGTCACTCTGTTGATTCCGAGGTACCGCTGTTGAACCTCGTGGTTTGAATTTCAGATATCTATATCAACACTCCCGAGCGCAACTGGAGTTCCTAATCACCGATACCCTTCTCCAGGCTCTCTCTCACGTCTGCCAAATGGAAGCAACACCTGTTGAAGGAGATTTGAGCAAGCAGGTCCTCGCGAGTGATAGATGGATCCCTAATTTTGGCCATGGTGGTCTTTTACCTCTTTTACCTCCTTTATGCATACTGCATTCCATAGGGCCATAAACGTTTAGCGTGCCTTGGACCCTTGGACCCTGAATAAATATGACGAGCGCCTAGAATAATCAATGAACGGTGTGATCTCGTGCCGAGGTCGTGCTTCCCTCTTCTGACTTCCACGACGTCGACAGGGCCAGCAACGATGACAGATGTGGATGCCAATCACCTAGATGAAGAGCAATTTGGCGAACTTTTCAATAAAGTTTGGACAGGATATGATGCTGGTTCACTCAATCCAACAAATCCAATAACGACAACGACCAATGGAACGACATCAAATAGCAGCGGTAGCCGACGTTCACGAAACCGACCGTTACCCCCCACACCTGGCTCTGCTGCATCCTCACCAATCTCTGCTCGACCATCTGGGCTCGATTCACCCAATGGCAGCATTCTCAATCGACAGTTACCCTTCAGACCAAGCAGCCATCTTATGCAGTCACCAACAGAGGATGCACCGTCATACCCATTTCCAACCCCACCTCCACCACCACCGATCGTGAATCGAGCATTTGAGGAAGACACACCTGAATACACACCTCCGCCTCCTGGATTTGACTCTCAGATCCTGGCAAACGAGAAAACTCCAGTAATAATTGCACCTCCACCCCCACCCCCACCACCTCCATCTGAAAATCAGTGGTCGACACCGGGAGCATCTGGTTCCGGACAGGCCTCTGGATCATCATATCGTGATCTATGTTAGTATCTGCTCGTTCTTGGATAGCAGCTTCAACGTCGTGTTGGTTCAGATTAGGTCGCGAATGCAGGAGGTAACACGGCTGTGTGAGATCTCGGTGCGTCGAGCCCACATCTTCGCCATATCACTTCAACTAATCATACAAGAGCTCACACAGATGCATGAAAAAGTGCCGAAAACGATGCCCAACGACCTCCAAGACGACCTGGCACGACCATCTCCACGACGTTGAAGCTGCTAACGCCGACTCTGCATTGAACATACGTCACTGACTTTTTCCTTTTCTCACAGATTCTGAAAGCCCCGTATACGAAGCAGGACCGTCCAACATTGCTGGGCCCAGCTCTCGACCGCACCATCTTCAGCGTAGTAACTCAGAAGTACTCCACAATATCAGCGCTGGAGGCTCAGCGTTCCCTGAGGACGGTGGATTTGGAGATGATAGTTTCCAATACCAAGGCAGCGATGACCTATGGAACGGCTCAGAAGGCTCACAAGATCCATCGCTATTCATCAACTACTCCCTTCTCTCTCACATCGCCGTGCAACTCAAGGACAAAGTACCCCGTGGCACCCATGTAAAGACCAGTATACCCTACCCACGTGCCTTCACAGGGAAGGACATCGTAACGGCCATTCAAGGCCTCATTCAACGGGAGCTAGCGATCAATCACAACATCTCCACGAGCGACCGGCGAGCGGCGATTCAAGTTGCGCGCTCGCTCCAGTCGCAGCTGTTCTTTTACGAAGTGGAATGGGGCGGTGGGGTCCTCCAGGATGGGGTAGAAGACGTGTATATGTTTTGGGACGATCAAGACGGTCCCTCTGGTGGGGAACCCGCCGAGTTACCTACCGGAGTGGTCACCGTCTTGACTAAATGCTACACGCCGGACTGTGTCGAGGGTTCAGCCTGTTACTCTCCTCGATGCCCGAGACGGGGCGATACCGTTATTGGACCGGCGCAAAATGGCGCTGAACCAGCACAGGCGGCGTCGCGGGAGGACTGGATCAAATCGGTGCCGAAGGAGTTCCTAGGTTCGCTTCCCGAGGCCGAAATAAGCAGGCAGACGATCATTCACAAGTTGATCAGCAAGGAGGAACAGTATATCCAAGATTTGGATACTATCGAGAACGTTTTTATTCGTCCGCTGCGACAGGCGAATCCACCGGTGATCACGTCATCGCCTTCGTCGCCTGCTAGGAGTTCGTATCCGATTCTGGACGCTGCTACGCCGAACGGAGAGACGGCGCTGGAGACGTTCATTGATACGGTGTTCAGCAATATACTCGATTTGCGCGAATGCAACAAGAGGTTGTTGGAGGTCCTTTATGTTCGGCAGCGGGAACAGAGCCCAGTTATACAGCGAATTGGGGATGTGTTCTTGGATGCGGCAACTGAATTCCGCGTTGCGTATCCGACATACGTTGGAGGGTTCATGGCCGCCGAAAAGAGGCTCAGAGAGGAATACGAAAATAACGTTCACTGGAAGTTGTTCGTTGAGGTGCGTGGTACATACCTTGTTACGTGCTGAATTCATCAGCTGATGGGTTCTTTTTTTCTTTTGGTCAGCAATGCACGAGAGAAGTTCAACGAAGTCGAAAACCTAGCATGCTCAGCAACGGCGAACCCCACAGTCCTTCTTCACCAACTCATCCCGCGACGAATTATCGTCTGGATCTCAAGCACTACTTGAACCGACCCATCGAACATCTGCAGAAATACCCTGTTTTGCTTGAAGCCATACTCAACGAGACGGCTGACGGGAATCCTGACGCTGAGTACCTAGCTGAGGCAATTGAGGCGATCAAGGCGTTACAGGGGGTAGCTCAGATGCGGACATTCCAGACGTCGATGGGGAGAGGTCCAGCGGGCAAATGGGAATGGTTCGATTTGGTTAGCGGTGGGAAGGGTGGGGATATGACTTCGAAGGCGAAGGAGTTGGGGATTACGAAGAAGGAGTGTAAGCGGCAAGCGATTATATTTGAGTTGATAAAGGGAGAGATGGCGTATGTGAAGGATTTGGAGAATATCGGTGTGGTGAGTTGGGTTTTTTCGCTGTTACTACTGTGTTATTGTGTGACGGAGTTTTTTTTTGAGGACAGATATATATTCGTGCCTTGAAAAATGCGGATCCGCCGGTTGTTCCTCCGGAGAGGCTTGATCAGTTTATCAGCGATGTGTTCCATAACTTTGGGGAGGTATATTCGCATCATCGTCGGCTGCTGGACAAGTTCCAGGAGATCCAGAGGGACGAGCATCCTGTCATACGGAGCATCACCGCCGCTGTGTTCGACGCAGCCCTCAACTTCCGTGATGCGTATCTGGAGTACATCCCTCATTATCCGATTGCGGAGTACAAGATTGACGAGGAGTCGGGGCGGAACCCCATCTTCAAGAAATTCGTAGAGGTGCGTCGACAGGTTTTCCAGAAGGAACCAGTTATTGATGTAGATTCGTTGGTTATAGGATTGCGTTCGACATCCAGAAGCGAACCGTCTTGACATGAAGAACTTCATCAATCGACCCATTCCCCGGTTGCTGCGATACGAGCTTCTCTTGAAGAACATCATGGAAGAGACTCCCCCTGGTCATGAAGATCATGAGGACATCCCGCAGGTACTCGAAGTCATCAAAGCCCTTGGGAAGGATACGGAGCCTGGTGTCGTTTCCGCGAAGCAAAAGGTGGAGTTGTGGAGATACAATTCGAATATTGTGTTCAAGCCTGGAGAATGGATCGTGAGTGATTTATTTGATTTGCTTCAGGAGTACGACTTGACGATTCGATCGTGTTCAGGATATGGACCTGCTACATGAAAATAGGTCCTTGATCCACACGGGTAAACTGCTTCGACAGCCTGAAGGTGGTCTCAATGGATGGAGTGAACTGTTTGTTCTGTTGTTCGATAATTACTGTGAGTCAATTGTCGTCTACCTACCATTTGCGATCCTGACTAGGTCTCGTCAAAAAGTTGTCATGACCAAGGCCAGAGAAAAGGAAGGCGTAATGAAATACTACGTCAATCGCCGCGTGAGTGTTTCAACGTCCGCTCTCCCAGAAAACACTATCTCATTTCCAGATTTTCTTGTGTGTAGCCCATACCTCTCGACTTGTTGACGCTTGTGAACTTCACCGACCCTCCAACTCAAAGAGGTGCTGGCCTTTTACGCAATCTTCGTGGTGAACGACACAACACCTCAGGCGCCGATCCGTCCGCTACTCTGAGACCGGAAACTGCCCTCACGACCGTCAACAGCAACGTCAGCGGGGGGTCTTCCACTACCACGGCCACGGTCCCGGCCTCAGATTCTCGCTCGGTGTATCCTTGTACGATTCATCATAATGGACGTATGGGTGGCGCGTACATCCTCTATGCCGAATCAGCGCAACACCGTACGGAATGGCGGACTAAGCTGGAGGAGGCGATGGGTCTGAGGAAGGTCGTACAAGAGTCAAACAAGGTGTTTGAGTTGGAGACGTTGAGCAGCGATACGTTCCTCGTCCCGCCGGTGATTGGGGCTAGCTCTGAGACGGCTTGGAGTAATGAGAATCAGTTTACGGGCAAGGTTACTTGTTCGGTCCCGTTCAGTGAGTTTTTTTTTGGGTATCGATGTTGGGATGTGCTCAATGCTAATTCGGGTTGTCTTTCCTTGTCTCAAAGATACACCAGACGGCCGTGGGCTGGTGGCTATTGGATGTGCTGAGGGTGTGTGGATCGGCTTCAGGCATGATTCCCGGTGTGAGTATTTTGACATACAAAGGTCGGACCTAATCTCACGTTTCGTATAGCCATGCGGCGTGTACTCCACCTGAAGATGGTCACACAGTGTGCGATGCTTGAAGACTTTGGGATTTTCCTGGTTCTTGCAGACAAGGTGCGCTTCGGTTTTGGATGTGATCCTTACTCGTACTGAAAGGTGTTCCGTTACAGTCACTTTTTGCATACCATATCGAAGCCCTCGTTCCTTCCTCTCCATCCAGCCAACATGCATCTCAAACACCACAGAAACTCAGCGGAAACAGGGATGTCTTTTTCTTCAGCGTCGGAACTCTACAAGGAAGAACTCTTGTCGTCTACATGAAAAAGAAGGGGGTGAGTGTTCATAGATCGAGCGCTTTTCCGACCCCTTATGAAAACTTGTTATCACTAGATGGACAGTATATTCTATGCCGTGGAGCCCGTTATTGACAAAATCAAGGAGGTGACAAAGGCTTCAGCAGGAATAGGCTCTCGTTTCGGCTTCAGGACGCCCAAATCGGATTGGTTCCGTCCCTTCAGAGAGTTCTTCTTACCTTCGGAGTCGTATGATCTGATTTTCTTGAAAGCACGGATTGCTATCCTGTGCTCGAAAGGATTTGAGATCATGGACCTATCAGAGTGAGTTGTTATGGCTATGAGTGGATGGATTCCAAACTGACGTTTCTGTTGTTGTAGTCTCCAGAGTGTGACGATTCCACAGCGAGAAGATCCGCGGTTGAGTACCATCATCAAGCGTTGCGAAGCTTGCAAGCCTCTTGGGATGTTCAGGTCAACGGATGAAGAGTTTTTACTCTGCTATAATGGTCCGTCGTACCTCGCTGTTGTCTATTTCATCGCTGACGTTCACGCAGAATTTGGGCTCTACGTCAACAAACGCGGTGAACCATCGCGATCAAACGGCCTGATCGAATGGGAGGGCAACGCTGAACGGGTCGCTCTACACTCCCCGTACATCCTCCTCTTCGACATCCGTTTCATCGAGATTCGACACGTCCAAACAGGCCGCCTCGCTCAGATTATCAACGGCAACGACGTTCACTGTCTCTGGGATGGCCGCGGTACCAAGGTGGCTGCTACGATAAACTCCGTACCAGGGCAAGACGACGACGAGCGGATGGTGCAGGAGCCTCGCGTACACGGGGTTATGAACGTGAACGACACGCATATGGGGTATTCCAATGGGCGTAACAACTCGCGGGCTATTGCTCAACATGTATTTGAGCTCATTCCGACAATTCCGTTGTATTTGCCGGGCTCGTTGGCGTCTCCCTCGACACCATCTTACTTCCCGCAGTCGTATTCACCGCCGCATTCGCCTACGCTTAGAGCTATGCATCCTTATCGACCGTAGAGTCTGTGAATAGGTAAAAAATAGGGTATTTATGGACCCGGTAGGGTTTCGGATGGCTATACATACACACTCTATATCGAGAACAAGGTTATGTTGGACCTTTGATGATAATGAATGTGTGTCAGAGGAAGAAACGCCCGATCACCCATGCGATGAGCAACCCAATAATCAAACCCGAACATAACCTAACCCACTCCCAGTCCCATGAACTATCGACCTTGCCCATCTCGACAACTCTCGTCAACTCTCGTTCGATATCATTAGCCATTACGTCCATCCCAAATACCTCCTTCGCCTTCTTCTTCCCCCGCTCTCCAGCCTGTTTCCCTTTGCCCTCGACTACGATCTCCTCTAGCGCGCTGGTCCAAACCTCTGGATCTGGTGGGCGCAACCAACCCACCCCATCGGCGAGTGTCTCTACGGGGCCGCCGCTGTCGCACGATAACACAGGCAGACCACAAATAAGCCCCTCCACAGGTCCGATCCCGAAATGTTCATTCGCGGGGGTATACAGAAGACACAACGTCGAAGGCGAACGTAGTAAAGCCGTTCGTTGTGATGTCGAAAAGTTGAGAAGGAAAACGACGTCGGCGGATTGGGGTGGAGATGATTTGGCTACGAGTGATGAAGGGGCTCGATTTCCGAGAAGTGCATAGGACATGTTGTGGACTGTGCTGACTAGGTGGATGAGGGAAGAGAGGGTGGTGTCGTTGTCTTCGAGTCGGGGGTCGTAGCCTCCTGCGAGGACGAGGCGTATGTTGTGGAGGTTGCTGTGGTTTTGTGAGCGCAGCAGGGCGAAAGCGTTGATTGCTAGGGCTGCGTTTTTCTTCTTCTCGAATCTGTTCATGGATAGTAGCGTAGGTCGGTCGCTGTGAATACCAAGGATGGTGGACATCAGCTAAGGAGGTACCAAGCAAGGACGTGATACTGACGAGGTGATCGAGACGACCTCAGGATCGTTCATGTCGACCTCGGACATGCCCGCTTCGTATGCCTGGATGTTGATACCAGGATAAACAACGATGGGCTGCTGTATTGAAGGGAAATAGGACTTGAAAACACGCGATGTAAACTTTGAGTTTGCCAGAATGCAATCGGCTTGACCTATCGAAAAAGGGTAAGGCGTCGTTCGCGTAAACTAAGCAAGGAAGAAATGACCAGCATACGTGTTGTTACTTCTTCAAGCAAGTCCATTGGGAGCCGGTAAGCTCTCTTCAGTATCGACACGTCCTTCTTCATTCTGAAGTGAACCTCATCTCCTCTCCCGGTGTTTTCCTGTATCAACTCCCCGTTTGCAAGTAGTTTGTCAGGAAAGTGACCGTAAAACAGGACGCGTGTTTTGCCAAATGACCGGAGGAAGGGTATACATGTCGAGAGCTGGTCCACGAAAAAGACATCGTATTGATACTCCTTAGATAGTATGTGTGAAGTGAGATGAAGCTGGCGTAGATGGGCGAGGAGAATGTGGAATTTCCCGCGAATAGCACGAGGGAGTGGTGGATGAACGGCGTAGACTGTCAAAGTACCTGTCCGAGATGTGGTCGTAAGCACACACATAATGTAACGCATTAGGTACGGCACTGACCGTCTCTGGTCTCCTCGAAGCAATGAGATGGGTCATGGTACGAGGTGTAAATGTGTACGGTGTGTCCGAGGTTCTGCAGGCCCAGTGCTGCATCAACAACTAAGCGCTCTGCTCCACCTACAGACCAGGGTCAGAATTCCGTCCAAAATTGTTGAGAACATCACAAACCAACCTATCCCCAGGTCAGGATGAATAAACGCTATCCGCATCGATAGTTCTGGGGACTGTAGACGTGGTGGTAGCTGTCGAGACGTGTACTGCCGTAAACTTGAGATGCCTGCCGTTCTTTCGGCATACCAGCCGTGGGAGACTTGCTTTAATCAGTAATTTGCGTATGTAAGCGAGAATATCTCGCTTCTTCTTCGCCACTCAACTCGACTGTCAGCTCAACGATGCCCTTGCAGTGGTCGTGTCCAGTTCACCTAGGTGTCTCTTTAAATCACTGTGACTTTAAACATCTGGAGTGCGATAGTTCAAACTCTTGACGTCCGGACTCAAATTCTCGCGTCACTGTTCCACGCGTCGAACGGCCTCGAAGATTCAGATTCGCACCCTCTTCACGGAGAGACCGAGCCGTCTGAGGTTTCTCTTCGCAGGCTGAGGCTCTGCACATCTGGTGAACCGAATAACTGCTGCTCATCTCCACAAGTTGTACTCCATCGACAGTCGTTGGACAGTCGGGCGACTCTCAATTTGACGGCATTTCACGTTGATCACCACCATCATCATGCGACTCGGATCGCGGAATCTGCGGGCCTTACTCCCGGACCGTGAGGGGAAAACCATGAGGAAAAAGGCGGGGAAAGAAAACAGATAAAGAGGAAGAGATTTCGAATATTCCCCAGTTTTTCTTACAATTGTAATCCCCGCAATGTCCTCGTCCAAAGAGTTCCCAACCATCACCAAGATCGAAACGTTCGTCGTCTCAGCCGAAGGCGACGGAGGCGATTATCACAGACAAAAGGTGTGTATCTCACGCATTCTGGAGCACGACTGGGAGTAATTATGATCGTTTCAAGCAAGGGCACTGGATCGTCGACGTGAGTATAGTTAAATCAATGGCTGTTGCCAAAGCTAAACTCCCTTCGTCGTGGTGACAGACCCCGATCAGCAACCCCATGTCTGGATACGAACAATATCGTCACTCAAGGACCAGCTGGGGTATCGGAGTTCTAGGCTCTCTCCTCGTAACTATCACCGCATCGGATGGAACACAGTGCGTTCTCCTAATACCCCGCTATGTCAATTGGATCCTATGATCTGATCGTATCGCACAGAGGCTTTGCAACCGGCTTTGGAGGTCCCCCCGCATGTTGGCTCATCAATGAACATTTCACGCGATTTGTCGTAGGCTCCGATCCTCGCGACACAAACCGGATTTGGGACCAGTTGTTCCGTGCGAGTATGTTCTACGGGCGGAAGGGTATTACGATGGCTGCGATTAGTGCGGTCGATTTGGCTATTTGGGATTTGTTGGGGAAGCTAAGGAATGAACCGGTCTATGTAGGTGTCTTCGGAACTCTTGAGTGGATCTGTCTGACCGATCCATGCGTTTAGAAAATGATTGGAGGACGGACGAAGGATAAGATACCGTTCTATTGTACAGGGTGCGTCTCAACGGGTTTTCTGAGACTGTTCGGGAACTAATGAATTGTGTTTCGTAGACCTTTGCCTACCGAGGCTCGTCGAATGGGTTTCTGGGGTGCCAAAGTTCCTCTTCCGTACAGCCCTCTCGATGGGTTCGATAGCATGCGAAAGAACTTGGATTTCTTGAAAGCTCACCGAGAGAAGGTTGGGCCCGACTACCCGATTATGGTTGATTGTGTATGTCTCGGTGCCCTCCTCTACTTCTCGCCTTACGAAATTGAACTTTTGTGGATCAGTACATGTCCCTCAACGTTCAATACGCCATTGAGATCGCACAAAAAGCGGTTGACGAGGGGATTAACATCAACTGGTGGGAAGAGGTAAGACTCAAAGTCCCAATGCTTGGACTTCCTATCAACGCATTTTGTACGACAGGTTCTTCACCCAGACGACTTTGATGGACACAAATTGTTGAAGTCTGCTCTTCCCCAAGTCAAGTGGACGACAGGAGAACACGAATATTCGCGATATGGGTTCCGCAAGCTGATTGAAGGGCGGTCTGTGGATATCATACAACCCGACGTTATGTGGCTGGGCGGCTTGACCGAGGTACGTGAAACCAGTACCTTGATGACCGACGGACAATCCGAACAAATCTGTGATTTGAACCTGGTTGATCATCATGACCTCGTACTCGGAGATTTGCCGTTGGTTGCGTCTTACCGATTCTGACTTGAGCCGATTTAGCTCCTCAAGATGAGTGCTATGGCAAGCACTTACGATATACCCGTCGTCCCTCATGGGAGCGGTCCTTAGTGAGTACAGTGATTCTTTCCACTGAGGCTGGTCTGCAATTCAAGTTCACTTCTGTGCAGCTCCTACCACTTTGTCATGTCCCAGTCTCACAGCCCGTTCTGTGAATGTGCGTGTTCTATATCAATCATACGGGGATCATGATCGCTGAAGCCGAAGCTGTTGAATAGATATTGCCAACTCTGCGGACGGCAAGAGTATCCTTCCGGTGTTTGGATCGTTGTTCACGAACGAACCTGTTCCGCATGGAGGATCTCTTGATGTGTCTGATGCGCCTGGATTTGGCCTGGAGCTGAACCCAAACGTGAAGTTGGTCCCATCGCAGAAGTTGTTGGCCCCCAATCCTGAGGGGCCGCTTGGACCCGCGGATGAGAAGAAGCAATAGAGATTAGAATGGACGTTGAGATGGGTAAACTTACAAGCTGTTGATACCGTAAACCTGGTCTACACGCGGAGATAGTATAGATAAAAATGTTCCGCAGCTAAAGTGTTTGAAACGTGCTGAGAATGCGCGAATGTATGTCTGCATTGCCCAGCACTTAGACCAAGGGGTCGGAGGACGGTGATTTCTCAGACTACGTGATCGGTGAGAAAGGGCCGGCTCGGCGGCGCGGCAACAACCTTGTCGACGGACCACCACCTACCCTACAAACACAGCGACGTTGAGCAGCGACAGCAGCGGCCGCGACGAGGATTTCATTGAGCCTGGCAATGTCGACGAAAACAGCGAAACGGTCTTCAAGTCCCATCGACAAGGATCTTCAAGCGCTCTATGATCAAGTTTGGGCCGGTTTCGCAACAGAAGATCTTCCCTCGACGGGCGAGAGGGATATAGATGGGATATATAATGTTTATGGGACCGAATCAGAGTATACTTCATCACCGATAACACCCACCAGTGCGGTCTCCAGTCAGTTCTGATTTTGAGTCACTGTCTTGTTGTTTACTGAAAAAATCCTTATGGGATCCTGATTTGTATAGGCAGGAGCGCCAATAATTACCCAGGAACGAACGGCAACCATCATCGAAACAGTAGCAGTGCAGGCAGTGTACGCCGTTTACCACCAACGCCCAGCAGCACGCACAGTACTTCTCCTTCAATCTCCTCAGGTCCTCCAATGCTCATGCCAGAGCCTGATCCTTATTATGACGTCCACAATCATTCTGCAAACCATGCTGCAAGTCCCAGTCCACGGCCAGGCCATCTCAGCTCAGATTCCTACAGCTCGACGTCGTCGTCTGGGTTGCTGCGGAAGGCCACAACGGGTAGCGGTCGCCGGCATCTTCCTCCACCTCCTGGCGGGGTCATAGGTCTACCATCATCACCTTCCGTGCATCGTCCAGGACCTGGAAGGGCTACTTCAGATACTTATTCCCATCATTCGTCGCATTCGTACTCTCCTTCGCATTCCTACATGTCAGGATCATCACGGGGTAACTCTCCGGAAGGCCATAACTATCTGGATGATTCCGGATCAACCGTCCATGGCCATGGAAGAGTTGCCTACGCGTATCGAAGACCAGAACAGTCTGATCATCGCTCACCATCACCTGTGTACGGAGGAGGAGTTCCTGTTGTAGACGTTTACCACGCACCTCCACAGCCAGCGTCGGCAGTAATGCAGCCTATGCGACACGACGGGATGTTGGCCCCGGACGGTGCGTATTCTTTTCAGTCTAACCAGATGTGGTCCTTATTGCCTTTTCTTCCATAGCTGGGTATGCGAACGGTGATTATTTTAATACGTCTTCGACCTCGGTCAACAGAGTGGATTCAACAGGGTCGTATTCCAACGGACTTGATGCGCAAGGAAGACCTTTATCGCTGCAAACCCGTCGGCAATATCCTTATCCTGTTCCTTCGCCTCCATCCAGTTCGTCCTATGACCCTTATCAGAGCAGTGGTTACGATGCATGGGATGCAGGCCCATCCAATTTTATCACATCACAAGGTGGAGCAAACATCATCCGTCGTCCAAGCGACATGTTGCGTGACATAGCCAACTACGAGAGTGGGCATGTTGATCACCTCGACGGAGTTCGGGAGGAAGGGGGAAGAGGGTACGATGATGAGTACGGAGAAGAATGGGATGAGGAGGATTACCCAGATGAAACCTTCGTAAACACCAGTCTGTTGAGTCATATGGCTGTTCAGTTGCGAGATAGGGTGCCTCGGGGGACGCACGTCAAGGGCAGTATTCCGTATCCTGGAGCATTCACGGGGAAAGACATTGTTGTAAGTTGTCCTGAACCTTTTCTTTACATCTGTGGCGAACTAATTGATCTGGTTCCCTTTCGAACAGACGACTTGTCAGGCATTATTCCCAAGGGAGTGGCTCACGAACAATCACTTCTCGGCTGCTGATCGACGACGTGCGGCATTACAAGTTGCTCGGTCGCTCCAATCACAACTATTCTTCTATGAAGTCGAGTGGGGAGGACGTGTACTCCAAGATGGTGTCGAAGATGTCTACATGTTCCTGGATGATCCTGAAGGGGGTGCTGGTCCATCCTCATCAGCTGCACCGTCCGGCTCGCATGATAGAGAGGAGTTGCCCACAGGAGTCGTCACGATGCTCACCAGTTGTTATGTCCCGACTTGCGTGGATGAGGAGCCTTGCTATGCGTACTGCTGTCCAAAAAGAGTAAGCTTTAACCTCTTTTCCGATGTGTCTGTGAACCTCATAACCCGATCTTTTATGACTTAGGGTAATGCTATATCGGCTGTTATAAATGAACCTGAGCCAGGAGCAGCTTCACCCGCAAGTAAGGAGTGGTCAGAAACCGTTCCCCCGGAGGTGATAGCTCAGCTCCCTGAGAGCGAAGTACGACGACAGACGTACGTGTTTCCTCGTACCCTGGAGACTTACCCGCGCTAACGCCCTTGATACAGTATCATCCACAAAATAATAAGCAAGGAGGATCAGTACATGCAAGATCTCGATACCGTCGAAAACGTCTTCCTCAAACCCCTACGAAGCGCCGACCCACCCATCATCACCCCACCCGCAAAATTGGAAGAATTCATCGACGACGTATTTGGCAACATTCTGGATCTCAGAGAATGTAATCGAAGACTGTTGGAGGTTATGTATGTGCGGCAACGAGAGATGCAATATGTCATACAGAGGATTGGAGATGTCTTCCTGGTGGCCGCAGCTGAGTTTAGGCAAGAGTATCCTGACTATGTGGGTCATCATCCGTTGGCGGAGAAGAGGATGAAGGAGGAGGTGGAGAATAATCCCGAGTTCAGGTTGTTCCTCGAGGTGAGCGCTACGCGTTTATAGCCGCATGT
Source organism: Marasmius tenuissimus (assembly GCA_029532415.1). NCBI lineage: Eukaryota > Fungi > Basidiomycota > Agaricomycetes > Agaricales > Marasmiaceae > Marasmius > Marasmius tenuissimus. Next base: position 135,202 of record JAQOTA010000024.1, read on the forward strand.
ATCAGAACGCTGATTATGATGCCTCGCTCACTACAGCATGCATCTCGCAACCAGTCGATGAGGCAAGGTCAGTCGGAGCATAACGGTGCACCGCGATTGGATTTGAAGCACTTTTTGAATCGCCCGTCGGAGCATCTGCAGAAGTATCCTGTCTTGTTGGAGGCAATCCTCAAGGAGACGGCGGAGGGCAATCCGGACGCGTCGTTCCTCAAGGAAGCTATCGATGCTATTAAGGATTTGCAGACGTTCGCTCAACTGAGGACTTTCCAACTCGCGATGGGCAAGGGTGCAGCTGGAAAATGGGAGTGGCACGATCTGGTGTCGACGGAGTTGAGGAAGAAGATGAAGAAGGAGGAAGCCAAGAGGCAATCGTGCGTAACCGACCTCGCAGCTGCCAATCGTCAATTTTCACCGTGTCTCTGTTTAGCATCATCTTCGAGTTGATCAAGGGTGAGATGGCGTATGTCAAGGATTTGGAAAATATTGGCGTCGTGCGTGCTATCTCTGTCTCGTGCTTTCCTGCAACTAGCTGACGTTTTGCAAGATGTACATCCAACCTCTCCGAGAAGCGAACGACGCGAACAACCCCATCATCGCTCCCGACCGCCTTGACCAATTCATCAAGGATGTATTCCACAACTACCACGAGCTCCATGCGCACCATAAACGCCTCGTCGAGAAGTTCCATCAGATACAGCAACAGCAGCATCCTCAGATTAGGAGCGTCACTGCTGCCATGTTCGATGCCGCATTGAATTTCCGAGATGCCTACATGGAGTACATTCCCAACTATCCCATCGCTGCGTACAGGATCGACGATGAACTCGCCAACAATCCGACGTTCAAACAGTTTGTCGAGGTATGTTGGCCCCTTTTGCTATTTTCAGACGACTGTTTACGAATGTCATGAACAGAAATGCGTGAAACACCCCGACGCCCATAGGCTGGACATGAAGAACTTCATCAACCGACCTATCCCTAGGTTGCTGCGGTATGAACTGCTGCTGAAGGGCATCATGGAAGAGACACCACCCAATCATGAAGATCGAAGGGAGATTCCGCAGGTCCTCGAGCTGATTAAGTCGATTGGAAAAGATACAGAGCCTGGAGTGGTTTCTGCCAAACAGAAGGTCGAGCTCTGGAGATACAACTCGAATCTTGTTTTCAAGCAGGGAGAATGGATTGTGAGTCCCTCTCGCCTTCCTTCAGACGGAACCCACTGACCTTCTCGGACCTCGGTAGGACATGGACCTGCTGGACGAGAACCGATCCTTGATACACTCTGGGAAACTCCTGCGGCAACCTGACAGTGGTCTGGAATGGAGCGGCTGGAGCGAGTTGTATGTCTTACTCTTCGATAACTATCGTAAGTGCCATGCCTTGCCTCCATTGTTCTACCCGCTTATCGTCACTTCAGTGGTACTGACCAAACCGAAGGAGAGGGACGGGATCACGAAATATCATGTCAACCGTCGGGTTCGTCTTCGAATCTCACTGTCACCCTGTCAGAAGCTAACCAGGATGAACAGCCTATACCCCTTGATCTCCTCACTCTGGGCAACTTCACGGAAGCAGCGATACAGCGTAGGGCGGGGCTCATCTCCGGCCTTCGAGGCAGTGAACGTCATGCGGACTCCCCTGGAGGAGCAGCGACGAGTTCTCCTGACACCCCAGGCGATTCTCGTTCCGTGTATCCACTTACTTTGCACCACGCTGGTCGAATGGGCGGCCCATATACCCTTTACTCGGAGTCGGCTCAATCTCGCACAGAGTGGAAATCCAAGTTGGAAGAGGCACTCGGACTACGCCAGGTCGTTCAAGAGGCCAACAAAGTGTTCGAGATGGAGACGTTAAGCGCCGATACTTTCTTAATACCCTCTGTCACTGGCCAAGCGGTCCCGCCGGCATGGAATCAGGAGAATTCATTCACTGGGAAAGTCACTTGCTCGGTTCCTTTTAGTACGTGTCACTTCTCGGTACCTTCCAAATCTTTGACAAACAAGCGCCCATAGATACTGCCGACGGTCGGGGGCTTGTTGCTATCGGGTGTGCTGAAGGTGTCTGGATAGGTTTCAGGCATGATCCGAAATGTAAGGGGTTTGTTCCCTAGTGTCTCTTGGCGTCGTTAACCCACTCTCTAGCCATGCGTCGGGTACTCCACCTCAAGATGGTAACGCAGTGTGCGATGCTGGAGGAGTTCGGTATCTTCATGGTGTTGGCGGATAAGGTGCGGAATCTGTTGATCTAACGCAGGTTGGAAGCTTAACGTCGTTCACAGGCACTTTTCGCATACCACATCGAAGCTCTCGTCCCCACAGCACCGCACGCTGCCCAGACTTCTCAAATTCCACAGCGTCTGAGTGGCAACAAAGATGTGCATTTCTTCAGTGTTGGTCAACTGCATGGCAGAACCCTCGTTATCTACATGAAGAAAAAAGGGGTAAGCTCTTCTTTCATGATGAAGGGAGGTTAGGCACTCACCGCCTCATAGCTCGACAGCATCTTCCGTGTGCTCGAACCCGTTGGCGACAAGATCAACGAACGAACGAGGCAACCGACTGGTCTGGGTTCGCGTATCTTCCGACAGAATAAGTCCGAATGGTTCAGAATATACCGAGTGAGCTTTCATCCCCCTCATACACTCGTTTTGCGCATGTGAAACTAAGACGGCCATCAGGATTTCTTTTTACCCTCTGAATCTTTCGATCTCATCTTCCTCAAAGCCAAAATTGTCATCCTGTGCAGCAAAGGTTTCGAGATCATGGATCTGAATGAGTATGTTCCCGGTGGCGTTTAGACTCCATGGAGCTGACCACTTCCAATTCAGCTTCAAGAGTGTTACGATACCACAGCGGGATGACCCTCGTCTCGCTCAGCTCGCGAAAAGATGTGACTCGTGCCGTCCTATGGGTATGTTCCGATCTGCGGACGACGAGTTCCTTCTCTGTTACGATGGTATGTTTTTCCCGATCTGTTTGACTGCAATTACTCAAGGAACACTCGTAACAGAGTTTGGGCTCTTTGTCAACAAACATGGAGACCCCAGTCGTGCAGCTGGCACTATTGAATGGGAGGGAACTGCGGAACGTGTCGCCCTTCATTCCCCATACATCTTGCTGTTTGACCACCGCTTCATCGAGATTCGTCATTTGGAAACGGGAAGGCTCGTACAGATCATCCCAGGGAATGATATACGCTGCATCTGGGATGGTCGGGGCGCGGGTCCTGTCAACCCCGGAATCTCTTCCCCGCACCATGACGGTCGACACGAACCCGTCGTGCAAGAGGCTCAGGTCCATGCCGTGATGAACGCGATTGAAGGTGGACCACGTGCCAGAGCAGTCGTGCAAGAAGTTTTCCAGCTCGTACCCACAGTACCTTTATACCTCCCAGAAGCAGCACCATCAAACTCGAGTTCTCCCCCTCCGATGTCGCCACAACGAACATCGTGGAGAGGATGATATTTAGGCTACTAATCTCTTATTGTAATACTTACTCGAACCGGTGTATTTCTAATATTTTGCTTTCCACGATGAGGATGGAACAATTCAACGTGCCACAAGAAACACCGCTTGGGGGCTTGGTCATAGGCGTTGATGCTTCAATAGCTGAGCTAAGTACCCATGATCACACGACGTCAAGAGCCATCTACGTCGGTAGTCAGAATACCTCACCGGCGCCGTTCAGCGCCAGACGTCCAACCCGTGTCCAAATTCCGGGCTGTGTCCACTGTCAAGTCCCAGTGGGCGCTTGTCACTTGATACCAGTACTGGTCCACTGGGTCAGGTGGCTATCTGCTTAGCTCCCGCTGGGAGCTCGCGCTACAGCCTTTAGGCTCTATGACAGGGGGTCTCGGGTTGTTACCCGTGGGAACCGTGGATCTTGGAAGGGTGGAACTTCATTCGAGCCACTTACAGCTCTCTTTCACCTCCCAAACAGCATATCTGGACAAAACAAGCAACCCGGGAATGATGTACCTCCCTGTTACACGTGTTTTTCTCGATGATCATAGCTTAATGATCCGCCCAAGGGTCAGGACACCTCGTCATTTGAATGGGGTCCAAAACTGACAATGGACAGCCAACTGTCATACTTAAGCAGGATGGTACCTCATGGATATGCTCCGAAAACGTTGTCTCCTTCTCTCATGTCACATCAAACCGTCGAGGATCTACTGAAGAAGGTAGAAACGGTACTGGGAGATGAAGAGGAATATAAGGCTTTGCTTGCGCAGCGAGGAAGCTACGCACAGGGCTTACTTGATCTCCTTCAATTTGTACGTCGGTTCAGGCTTGACTGATGCTCAAAGGTTCTCGTTGCTGACAACGGCATCAGCTATCTGTGTACCCCGAGGTCAACTCACGTCTTCGTTCGAACATCCTGAAGACGATGCTTCGACTTTCCTCCCGTTCCGACATGTTTCCGAAATGCTTGGCGATTCGGAATGTTAGAACAGTAGGACAATATGCTGTAGACGGTGGAACTTTTGGCGAGATCTGGAAAGGCATGATCGGACATTCGACGCAAATTGTTTGCCTCAAGGTCGTGAAAGTCTACCAGAAATCAGACGTCGAGCTTATTGTACGGGTGCGTAGATATCGTCGATCCCCTCTTGAGAAGGCCACAGACATCCTGACTAATCTCGGTACAGGATTTCCTACGTGAAGCAATCATATGGCAACAATTGGAACATCCCAACCTTTTGCCCTTTCTGGGTCTTTATTGCTTGGATGGCCGAAGAATCTGTTTAATATCCCCCTGGATGGAGACTGGCAACCTCATTCAATATCTAAGAGCAAGATCTCGAGCGGAAGTGAATCATCATTCGCTGGTGAGCATTTGCTGATGTTCCGTTCCGTTGTAGGTACTAAAACATCAAGTAGGTACGCGACGTTGCCAGTGGCCTCGCTCATTTACATGATCAGAAGATTGTACATGCGGATCTGAAAGGGGTGAATCCGCACTTCTGTACAATTTGCTACAGAATCCATGACTCACTGGCCTTCTAGGTAAATGTCCTCATCACCCCAGAGGGAAGAGCTTGTATTACCGACTTCGGACTGTCGCGCGTTGCGGAAAGCGGAGAGCTTTGGAAGATCACATCGAGTAGAAGCAACGTCGGAATAGGAACCACCAGATGGATGGCTCCAGAGCTTTTCAATCCGTCGTCGCCAGCTACGTATGCAAGCGATGTCTACGCGTTTGCATGCGTTTCTTACGAGGTGAAGAACATCTACTCCGAGTCAGATTTTCTCGCTCTAACATGCTTGCTTCAGATATACACCGGACTGTATCCCTATTATTATATCAGGAATGACGCTGCGGTTATGATGGAAATATTCCAAGGAAATCGTCCTTTGCGCCCCAATAACACTCCCGAGTTGAACGACAGGATATGGTCGATTATGCAAAGCTGTTGGAAGGCAGATCCAGATCACCGTCCCACCGCCGACAAACTGCAACAGCTCCTGGAAGGGTCCGACTCTCCCCCACAGCCCAGAGCTTCTTGGGCGACAGCGTACTGGCACAAAGCAGTCTCAAGCAGCATATGGACTAACTTGCAGCAGGAAGAAGTTACACTGCAGGCTGATGAATTCTTATCGCGCTCTGCTGCAAAGATACGGGAGAGGCTTCCGCCCGATCTGGACCCTGGCGGCGAGGATTCGTTCGAGTACCGAATAAGATCGTGGCTGGGATACGTCCCCACAATCGAGTTCCCGGCGGACTTGAATGTAAGTCGTCTTGATCCTACGTTTTACGAATACTCAAGCTGTCTTATGCAGGATTATCGGGCTCGGCACACCCTCATGTTCTGTGGAAGGCTTCAGCCTACTGACCATGGAGAGGGGTATAGAACCGAGATGGTCGCCTTGCTTTTTGATGATCATCGTGTGTCTTTGCTAACATTTTTCGTGCATCGACGCTTCATACTCATTCTGAATTCAGTCATCATGGCACAGCAAGAAGATGACATGGTTTATCGTGTCCGTGATCGGGTAAGTTTGTCCCTGTTCCATTTCGGGGGCAGTGGCTGATCTTGGCATGCAGCCCATCTCTCTCAAGTTGCTCGACTTCGAGACCTCGGGAGTCGGCTCCGCAAGACCCCCGTATCTCAGGATTCGGCAAGAAAACGGTCGCGCCTATCGCCAGTGGATCCTCCTGCCAGAATCAGAAGAGATTTGTGTTATATGGAGGACAGCTTTGCAATACCAGATCCAGCAAACAAATTCTCGTGAAGTATTTCGTCTTGCCAGGTCGCTGCACCAGGGGCTTCTCAGGGAAGCCTCATGCGTTCGTTGTTCGGAGTGTACGTCGCTTCTCCCTCGTCTTCCCGGATTTCCTTCTTACAGGACTTTTGATTAGACCCACTACAGGACTACGGTAGCGATGGTCCTCTGATTGTTATAAGTAATCCCACGCTCGGTATCTACTTTGGCTTTGGGAGTGTTTCAAGCGCGCGTAAGTGTTGTTCCGTGTCTGTTTGTATCTTTCCTCTTTGTCAAGGTAAAGTCTCACTGTAAATTATCCCCAGGGTTCAAGCTTGTCCTGGAGGTCGGGGACGTCACGCAATGTGAAATTGTCGAGGAGATGGGGCTTTTTTTGTTCATGGCTGACAGGGTAGATGCTCTGTTTCATATCAAGAAGCCAATGCTTACGGGACTCTATAGATCGTATATGGGTACAGACTCGATGCTTTAGTCGCTGCGGCCCGCTCTGGAAGAATGGAGCCCCTTCGCAAACGACAGAGGTTGAGCGACCCCAGTATCGAATTCTTCCGAGTGGGCAAATATATGGGCAAGCACATCGTGGCGCTGTGCTCTACCGCCAGATCAAGTAGCATTGGCAGGCGCGGGTCAGATCCTGTAAGGACATCATTCTTCTTTACATGCAAAGGCTCTGACCCCGTCTTTGTAGGCCGAACGGTCTGGAAGATACGTCCACCTCCTTGAGCCGATCCCTGAGGAAATCAATTCTAGGGCCCCTCTGAGCGAGTGTTTGGAAAGACATGGTCCTAAATCGACATGGTTCAGACGCTTTCGCTCCGACGGCTGGCCTAGTCAATTTTTTGTCGCTGACACTATAACTGATATCGATTTTTACGAGGAAGCGCGTATCGTCATTGTGTCGCCAATCGTAATTCGGGAAATTAGCCCCAAAGCACCAAAGTCAGTACCGCAGAGTGCATAAGATCCCCGGGCTATGCGCTAATTCCAACGATACAGCGGTCGTAGCTATCCCATGTCCCATGTCGTGGGTGACAACTCGCGTCTCGCGAAATATGATCCCATCAAGGTAGTCAGATGTGGCCGAGACGAATACCTCGTATGTTTCGAGGGTGAGTTCATATCGCACCAATCTACACTTGTGTCTGACCGATTAATATCTAGCCTTCGGTGTCTATGTCAATAAGATGACCTGGAAGCCGGAACCGACAGACGCTTATGTCGAATGGAAGCACGGAATTGAACAGGTAGCCATTCGTCCTCCCTACGTCCTACTCTTCAGCCGCCAGGGTGTAGAAATCCGCCATACTGAATCGGGGCGGCTTGAACAATTTATACCCGGCGACAAGAGATACCTCGGAGGCTGCGAGGGATACGGAAATCAACAGCCTATGATCTTTGGTATGGAGAACGATTCAATGACGGAAGAGAATGCCTCTCGTTTGCCTTTCCAGTTGGAGCCTGTATTTTGACCGGCTGACAGGGGATTCTTGGATATGGTCTGCATAAGTTAAAGTACCTGTAACTCGTAGTAATTGGGCATTTGGATATCTCTTGTAGCCTTGAGTATATATTCGTGTAGTATATCGATGTACATTAACGTTTTCGTGGTTGATTTTTAATTTTTTGAATACAGTATTTGGATCCATAGTAACATCCACGGGGGTATAGCTCAGCTGGGAGAGCAGCAGACTGAAGACGTGCTTTCTGAAGGTCCCGCGTTCGATCCGCGGTACCCCCAATGAATGCTTCTTTCAGGCCTACTTTTTCAACTGGGAACTTGAGAGTTTCGTTCGCAGGATGAAGAGATAGAATTCACACTCACACTACGCAACGGAGCTCGTGACATAAAACGCAGTGAAGGATTACTCGGACAGATACATACAACTTCACAAGCAAGGCATCTACATACAACAGAGGGGAACTCAAATATCGAGTGGACTAGTCATCCTCATCGTCCCCCAGGACATGCCTCGCCTCCTCTCTGTTCCTCCCCCCGCCCAGCCTGATCCCACCGTCTGGGCCAGACGGTACTCTCTCGTAGAAAACATTCGCAGTGGGTGTAGGCATGAGCTCAATATTGTTGGTCCGCGCGCCTTTTTTCGATGCCGCGTTGCGACCCGAGTTTGCGTATAGATGTATGAGGGAGACGATTAAAAGGTATAAGATGAATGATATACTGAGTAAGACAAGGGTGAGTCAGCCACACTCGAAGGTGAGAAAACGCGATACAAGACTCACCTAAACATTATGAGGATATACGTGACGTGGTCCATTTCCTTCTCGTGTACAAATCGCAGCTCTTCGTCGGTTGCTGACATGAAAAGGAGGCTATTATGGGTTGAGATACAGGTGTACTGGGACACAGCATTTATTTCGTGAACTCACCCTGCGGCAACAAGTAACTAGAGAACACGGAACAAGTCAGCTAACGCGAAAAAGAAAGAGTCGAAGATACCGCTCACATATGGGGGTAAATGTCTAAACGCCTTTCCTGCAGCCGCTTTGCTCCCGCCACCGCCTCCCGGATATGCCTCTGCCAACGTGTGTTCGCTTGTAGCATCGGAGTCGTCAGCTACGGACGCGTCGGCGGTATACCGGGGCACATAGTAGCATATTTCGATTATGCGTGTCACACCCGCGAGCATGAGGGTGTACCCGAACGTTGCGTGAACTTTGGTAGAAATCATCAAGGCTTGCGCGTGTTCAGACATGCCCCAACCAGTGAGGATGATGATGATTGCGGGCAAGACATTTCGCTGTCGAGATGTTTCGAAAAGATGAATCAGTAATGTTTTGACAGCCATATCACGGACGTCTTACCTGGTTGTTCCTTGAGAGAAAGATGCCCAGAGCACCTCCGGCCCACCCTAGACAGAGAGTAAGAGAAATAGGCAGTCTGACAATATTCGGTCTTACAAAGAACCCCCATTATCCTAGAAGAAAGTCAGTATATGCTGATTGTTGGCGGGGAATTTTCGGCGCACGTATGTTGCATGTCTTTGACTGACCAGGCACCCCCGTGGTGCTCGGTGAAGGTGTTCACTTGATCATTCAGAGTCAGTCAAAGTCAGTAAGAAAGCGAAAAAGTTCTGCCAGACTCACCAATGCCCTAATATAAAATCGATCTATCCGTCAGTCAATTTCCACTTATCCAGTCATTTAGCGCACCCAAAGCATGATAACCCTGGCCACAACGAGATCAGCAGGCACGAAGGCAGAAGAGACAGCATGACTGACCAGGAATCCCACCATTCCGGGCTCCTTCCACTTCTCCTGACCCAGTTCTCACCAACGAGGAAGATGATTGCCATGATTACCCCGTATGCGATGAATCCACTGCCCATAATGTAATGCGCGAGGCACTGTCCTAGGTGACCTCCGCGGCAATATCCTCCGACTGTGATAGCACCGAAGAGCATCTGCACCCATGCAATGATTGGATACGCCTTCCCGACTACACCGTGGGCGCGAACAGCGTACGGTCTGAGTGATTGTTCGTGAATGTGAAGCTTGAGATATACTCCAAGCGTGAGCTGAGCAGCGATCGGAATGAACATTATCGACGCCATTTTTCCGTGAGCACCTTCAGGAAATTGTCGACCTTTGTGCGAATGACCGAGAATGTAACCGCCAGCTGTTAGAAGAAATCCTGTGCTCTTCGCAGCGTGAAACGAAATGTGTGAGCACTGTCGTGACAAACGCCCAGAGATGCTCACCTGGAGAGGAACGTGCCATCTACTCTTCGACAACCCAAGAACCATGCCTACAGGGAACAACACCCCCCAAACAAAGGCTTGAAGAAATATATGTATCCACAACACTGTGTCTATGGGTTTGCTGTCATTGTCATCAGACATTTCTTGATGATCATGCGCTAAGACAGCTCTGGATAGCAGTAAAAGTGAGAGTACGGGAGCCCAAAGGCTCCAGGAGGCCATGGTCATGGGAGTTCGGAGGACAGTTGAGTAGATTCATACTCATGGCTAATGCTAGTCGCGTAATCAGACGTACTCAGCCTCTCGGCATCGTCCGGCTTCTTTCTTCAACATTTGTTGAACCATCACTCCCAGCAATCAGTCAATGTTAGTAAAGCGATATCGAGCTCACGGCGTCTACATACAGCCTACAAGACCTCAATCCTCAGGCCTCGGTGCACGTAACCTACTCTTTTGGTTCGTGGATCAAGTTGAAATCAACCAACAGCGTCTGACCGAATCTACCACCTTCTTCAACGTCACTGTCAGCGACCAAGGGAAAGACGCAGGGAGAATAAACATTTAAATTTCGAGCATGATTCAAAGAAAATTTTCCAGGTACACGAGTATGATAGATGGTGAGCCAATGCCATCAAGTGCTGACAACGTCGACGCACCCCTTCAAGTTCATCTTAGCTCTTCTAGGTTCCCTCAAGGCAACTGTCCACGGGGGGCCGCTTCATGCGTGAGCTGCATTTGGATTCTAGCATCTCTACCTTGCATCGCCATTGCAGATTTGGCCCATATTTTCTGCATCTTCGGTAGAGCAGCCTTCAAATTCTCCATACATTCCGCAATGTCGCAAGGAGGTGCAGATCCCGATACCATATTTTCCAACGCGATCGACATGAACCCTAGTGGAAAACATGTTAGTGACCCAACATCCCGCTGAATTCGACAACGCACAAGAGTGATGCTCGTCGTCCTCGTAGAAGTTCTGACAGGCAGACATGTACTCTTTGGCAGCCTCCCGCATCAACCGTTTCGCCTCGGCTTCATCTGTGGTGAGCTTCGCTTTCTCTCGGTGGTAGTACCCTTTCATACTGATTATAGTAGGAATCAATCAGTCTAGTTTTACCAAACCTCCAGCGGGAACTTACGAGTAAGCAGAGCCCCTGGGATAGTAATAATATGCAGCTGCAAAGGAAGGATCGTTCTCTCGCGGAGGTATAGGGTTTCCGCTGACACTATCGATGACTTCGTCTGCCTCTTTTCGAAGCTCTTCCAGACGTTGCAACTTTTTTTCAATATTTTTTTCCCGCGATGAAACCTATGACGATGGAGAACATGAAACCAAGCAAGCATTGAGCCAAGCGGACGACTCACCTTCATCAATGCTTCCATGTGAAGACCCTGAACACCATACATGAAAGATTCAAGAAAAACGACTCCACGATTCTCAGTGGGGACTTTGTTCCATTCTCTCCGGCCCCATCTGACAACTTCAAGCACTCTATCGAGATACTCGAGCTGAAGGACTTCATTTTGGTTCAGACCGCCTTGAAGGTGCCCGAGAAGTATCCAACAACTACATAGTAGTATTTATGAGCAAGGTGGCCTCAACACGCCAAATTGTGAAGGAGTGGTTGAGGACATACCGAACAGTGGTACTAACGGCTTGCCGGACATGTCCCCACCCTTTTTCGACGCGCCTGGCATTTGCCTCTTGCATAAGAGTCGCAGGTCCAGCATTCGTCCAAGCCCCAGTTCCTGCTGTTTCTCCTCGAACTGGGAAATGGTCATGGGGGGCATTTTATAAGCGAAAAACAAATGGTTACTTTGCTTATTGACCTTGGCGACCCAAGCGCCATCAGCAAACTGGAGGACACGTCGATCGCAGAGAATTGCGTTGGTTATGTTCGCAATCGAACGAAGGTTAAACGCCACGGCCGAAAGCCCTCCAGCAACAGGAAACGTCTTCACATCATCCATCTCCGTCGTTCCCGCCAAGAATTGCTCATATACACTTGCAATTGCCCAGGCCTTGATCGCAAAGATTCAACTCAATCTCTCGGTCTCATGACAGAGTAAGAGAAAGGCACGCACACTGCTGTCGTACTTCCGTTCGCGTTCCAATTCAACTTTAAACTCCATGGCTCGCACCCAAGGCAGCTGACTGTTCTCCGGAGTGACCCGTGTAGTGTATGTTCTACCTTGCGTCTCTTTTTTCCAGTCTTTTTCAGCTCTCCTTGCAGCGGCACAACCCTTTTCATATTGTTCTTTCTGCTTCAACTCGCTCTCTGCGAGATTTTCTTGGGGAAGCGTTTCTAGAGCCTTACTCCAGCATATCACGCTTTGTTCAAATTGACGAAGTTCCTACAAGCACACAACAAGATGGGGAGTTAGGGGAAAACAACAGGGAAGAAAGGAATCAATGGCGAACTAACATCGTACGCGGTGGCAAGTCTCGCCCAAGCCTTTGGATAGTTCGGATTGAGATGAGTCGCCTATTCGAGACGTGTTCGACCGTGAATTCGACGCGACTTGACAAGGTTCAAAGAAGCGCTTTTACCTTGGCTGCATCGATCGCTGCGTCCATATACCTTTGGCACCATGTCCACTATTTCAATATGCACTTTTGATCAGCTGAAGAGACATACCTCCTCAAGCTCAGGTTGCAAGCAGCACGGTTCGCAAAAAGGATTGGATTTTGATCATCAAGCGCAATAGCTTCATCGTACTTTTTGATCGCAGCTTCGAATTTCTTCGCGACGAACAGTCTATTGCCTTCGTCTTTCAACGATTCTACGCGGATCTGTTTGCCTTGATGGGTTTGAGACATGACAAAGGAGTAGGAAGAGTATGTGGTGGTGGTTGGAGAAAGAACGTCCGCGAGGCCGCTTAACTTAACAGCTTCAGAAACGAAGCCGGCCATTGCGTGACGTACAATTTACCCTCCGGTCTATCTGAGCAAGGAATACGTGAACAAGGCAAACTTCAAGGTCTTCAAGGACCGCCCAGGTTGGGAAGAGACACATCGTCGCGCCCGTTGCTCGTTCATTCACCAGCTCAATGTCATCGAGTTTGCGTAGCGGAACTTCTACCCTCGAGATCAAAGACGGGCACTATCCCGATATTGGGGACCAATAGAGACTCGTGGGGTAGCTATAATTTAGGTGTGTTAACCTCTACCAAATTGCTGCGGCGTCCCCGTCAATTTACTCACATTCGCACCTTTAAACTCTACCCGCAGGCCGTCCAAAGATACCCTCATGAATGGGTTCGAAGGCCCAGATACTTCCTACAGTGGTGTTGAGCGTTGCATCGCAACCGGCACCTCAAATACTCAGATGCTAGGCAGAAAGTCATCGAGAAACACGTCGTAACCGCTCTATACCAGCGGCGCACTACGGGCATGTTTCATCTCAAGGTTTGGGCTTCTCGAGACTGCTTTCAAGTTTCAAAAGACGGTATCACCACGATCGGAGACTTGAACTTTCCGAGAACTTTGAAACCTCCGAAATCCCGGTACTGTGGCGCACACTCGAAGCTATATAAAGCCACCTTCCCTCACTCTCAGCTTTCAGATTCACACCCAGTCAAGGACTCGAGCTCTCCTTCACTATCTTCCTACTCGACGCCTCGAAATGCATTTCCGCACACTTTCTGCCGCAATCTGTCTCCTTCTCGCCACCGCTGCTAGCGCCGCGCCTGCAAATGCAGCCCCTGACTCGAAGTACGTCCTCACTTTTGGTTCTGTCTTGACCGTGAGTCTGACGCTACTACTAGCATCTCTAACGGTGCGATGGGGGCCAACCGCATCCCGTGCAAGAAGGGGACACCTTCTGAGAAGAACTGCATACCCGGCGGCGGCCAAACAGTGAACCCACCCAGTCGCGGCTGCTCATCGATAACCCAATGTAGTGCCGGCAAGGGACAAGGCAATAAGCAGCCGTAAATACCAGCCCCAATCCTTCGAAAGCCAGCCCTCCAGCCACGTCGGATTCGGAGGCGTCGAGATCCTCCCCTTCTCGGTTCTCGCCCGCGGAGAGCCTGGCGGGCACTAAACCGTTGTCTCTTTCTAATCGTCGGATGCACACACACCTCAGCTCTCGTCTGGCAGTGTGCATTGACCCCCTATTACCTATGTACTCCTAATCGACTCCCGGCTTTGTCACTTCGATTCTCATACCCCGATTTCTTGTAGTCACGATAAAAGTAGTAAGAAGTAGCAATGGCCATCGAAATGCTTTGTGTACTCAACTCTTTTTGAAGGGCACGTTGAAACCAACAAGTCTAGCACCACTTATCCAGTGAACGACTAATACCTTCAAAATCTGACGTGTGACCTGGCTTGAGTCCAACCAACTCAGGGCCCAGGCCTCAACCTTTTCAACGCCTCGCATTGAACGCCGAGATAGTGAGAAGAGGCGTTCAAGCCGTGACGCACAGAGGCGAGGGAAAACCTGCCTCCACACAAAACGATAAGCGGACACGTCTTTTGTGGTGACATGGGTAGCAGTCCCGCTGGACGAACTACTCTGTCAGGGTTGCAGATTTACACGATGATAATCTAGTGGAAGATACAGTATACTGCAGTGCGGGTAATGTCAATTGATGATAGACAGCAAAAGTTGAAAAGAACAAACGAAAGAAAAAAAAGAGCGAGCGCTGATCAAAGTGCTTCAATCGTCTGTCGAACCTCCTCCGCCCGCGTTTGGAACGCAGCTAGCTCGTTCTCCCCATCCTTCTTGAACTTCTCGTACTCGATGTTCATCTGATGCCGTATCCACTCCTCTACACTCATATCAAGCTCCTCAGTGCTCAATACGTCGAGGTTGACAAAAGGCTCTTTGGACAGTGGCGGGAAGAACTGGAAACCGGGGGTAGGAGGAACGGCCTGACCGTTGTTGCCTGTCATGAGGGGAGTTCTCGGGGGGAAGGAGGGCACGGCGGAAGACGCCGGAGGAGTGACGGGCCTTCCTACGGGTATCTGGACACCTTCAGGAGCCGGCTCGTCCTCAGGTTCGGGCTCGGCCATGTCAACGTCCTCCTTGGGAGGCGTCGGTTCCTTCACCTTCACCTTCAACTCCTCCTTGGTCTGGGTGGGACCCGTCTTCTCCGAGAGGGGTCTTGCTTCTACTACTTCGACCTCTGCCCTCTTCCGTTCCACCGCGACTGGTTCAGTCTGAACAGTCTGCTGAACGTCCTCCTTCTCCTTTGTCCTCTCGATCTCGACCTCTCCCCGCTTGTTCTCCTTCTCAGATTCCCGTGGCGTCGGTTTCTTGGTCTTCTTCTTGGGCTTCTTCGGCGAAGGAGTCTTAACCCCATTCTCATCCTCCTCAGACGACGATATCTCGACGAGCTGCAGCTCTACATCCCTGTCACTTCCACTGCGGCTCGTAACACTCGAGGGAGGTTTACTCGCCGGTTTGCCGTTCACGGCGTTCCGCGACGCAGGTCGAATAGGGTTCGATGGTACCTGTGACGATGCAGAACGAGGGGGTTGTGATTGGGGTTGTTGACGTTTATTGGATTTGGGGGGAGGTGCGGGTTCCTCAGATTCGTACCTCGAAGCAAGAGCTTTGACCCTACTCCTGCTGGGTGGGGCCGTCGCCTCAGAGCTCGTTGACGATGGCGCCTTCGAAGCTGTGGAGGCTACCCGGGTGAGCGGTGGTCTAGTCTTGGCGGGTGCGGGCGCTGGAGCAGGAGGAACGACGGAGTCAACCATTTCGATATCTGTGCTCGACTCGGTTGCGACTGTAGGTTTCGACTTGGCCTTGGACTTTGTCGGCTTTTCAACGGGAGCCGGCGGTAGAGGAGAGGGAGATGCTGCTCTTGCATCTTCCATAACTGCATCCAAATCGTCTTCTTCAGCCTTGACATCAATGTCCTCTGGCGGGGAGACAGCACGACCTTTACCCTTCTGCGATGCGGAAGATGCAGTACGTTTGTGACCCCCGCCCATCTTCCTCGTCGTACTCGCGCCCAGAGTTCCGAGTTGAGACGTCTTCGTAGACGATGCGGTGGAGGCGGCTTTGGGTTTCGGGGCTCTAGAGTTTTTGGGTGGAGGGGGAGGATCGTTGTCGGGTGTCTCTGATTGCGTGGAAATGATAACTTTGGGATTTGCTTTCCTCTTGCCCTTTGTGGGTTCCGGCTCTTCCTCTTCTGGTTCCTCGGCCGCATCATCCTCCGGAATGACAGAAACCCGCACCTTAGACTTCGATCGTGCTCGTACCTTGGGCTTCGTCGTTTGGTCGTCGCTGTCGGTTTCGGCAACACCTTTGGACTTTGCCCTAGTCCTTGTCCGTGTGGAAGGGGCGGCCTCTTCATCAGTATCAGTCTGAGCCGGTGCTGCGGACTTCGACCGTGAACGTGTCCGCTTATGAGCTGGGGGCGCCAGTTTCTGTGGTTTGGTGGGTGCAGCATCCTCACCCTCTTCGTCCTCATCGTCCTCGTCCTCAGGTGGCCGTCGAGAGCGAGAAGAGCTACGCGCTCGAGCTGCAGGTGTCTTGGCCCCTCTAGTTGAGGTCTTTGGCTTCCTAGGTGTTTTCGTGTTGGTACCGGTCTTCGAGGGGGGAGCTTCCTCATCATCTGGGCCGTCATAGTCCTTCACAGGCATGACGATATCGTCATGAGCTTTGCTCTTCGAGCGCGACTTGGACGTCGATGCCTTCAACGAGTTTGCTATGATGTCGGGGAACATGGGGCATGGTATCTTGCTCGATGTTACGCGTCTGCGGTGTTCTTCCCTATCGTTCCGAGTAAGAATTTGTGAATCGCGAGCGCAAGACGGAAATCACGAACATTGGGTCGTCGTTTTCTTCCCAACCAGATAACACAATATCACAATACGCACAGGACGCGGAATCGTCACCTTCCATGCTTGGTGTGTATATGAAGCCGGCGCGTGCCATCTAGGAAACATTATTATCAGGAGTCAATGAGCGTCGATGAACATACATTTTTCGAACTTGCACCATGATTGGTCGGCTCGTCATGCGGCCATACGCTATCCCAAGTAAAGGTCTGGAGTCTGGCTTTCTCCATAGCTTTGGATGTCGGCAGTCGGGTCTTATCTTTGAAGTTGAATCTTCGAAGAAGCCTTTCAATACGTATGTGTAGATTCAAGAAGCCAAGCTCACCTATTCTTGCCATCCTGCTCTTCTCTAATCCCACAAACAACGCTGGCATATCCACACTTCTTCCCGCATTTCTCGAAGTGAATCTCGTATGGATCATCATCCTCCGCCCATCCACAAAGCTGTTTTCCACACATATAGCACGATACGTTGTCCTTATCCCCAATGCTTGGATTATAGTGGAATCCTGCCTCAGCCAATGTTTCTGGTGTTGCCTGGAAATGTGATGGATGGGGCCATTTGAGATTACTGGAAGATTTCGATGTGCTCTTGGTTTTCTTGAGCTTTGTAAAGGACTCGACCCTATTTCGAAGGATATGGAAGCTCATCGTGGATGGGGGATCGAGGAGGAGAGGATGGTGGTCGTTAAACGAAGAGCAGGTCACGGCGTGGTGTCACGCGTTCGTCACGGTTGGGCGCGACACGAGATCACATGACCCCTTATGCCTCTTCCCCGAACGAACAGCAAGAATAGCAAGAAGGCAGCAGCAAAGCGTAAAGCTGAGCCGCTGCCAGAGCAAGAACTCGACCAGTCCAAGAAACAGAAACTTGGCGCTGTACCATCACCATCACGTACCCCATCGACACGGCCCAAAGTCGCTCGCGATCTTTCCCAAATCTTCGACGATGCAACGGCTTCATTATCCTCTAAGAATCCGCCAAATTCCCCGAACAAGGTGGCAAAGAGGATGCTCGGAAGGTCAAGGACAGAATCCTCCATAACGAACGAATCAGAGTCCTCGAATGCCAATAAGATTGCAGACAGGACATCCTCATTACCGTCGATTCCAAGTCCTTCGAGACATGCTCGTTCACATTCACCCCCGCCTTCCTTCGAAAAACCCGCACCGGAGGCCCCTCCAACCCCGAAACGAGCTCCTTCACTCAAGAAAACGTATGCAGGAAAGTCTCGGACGTTTCTTGTTGCGTTGCCAGTCAACCATTCAGTCACGTCGCTGGAGCAAAGTATGCAGGAAGAGGAGGACGAGTACATGAACCGAGAATCTTATGATTCATTGAGGAACCGCTGGGGGGTCGACAACTCTGACGACGGTCCTTTCGGCCTTGCGACAGAATCCGCTGTTTCATCCGTGGACACAACTCCCACCAAGGGAAAGGGAAAGGGAATGAGAGGGAAGACTGGGGCCGACAAGCCTCCACCTCCTCTCGATGAAATGAAACCGTTTCAAAGTATCACAGAGATACGCAACAAGGGCGAAAGTCGGAGATTTCTCGACGAGGTTGGGTATTTGCTGGAGGGGATGGACAAAGACGAGACGCCTGCTTCGAGAAGGTCCAGGTGAGTGATATCTGAAAATCAGGAAACTCGCATTAGCTCATGGTCATTACATAGCGCCCTCGAAATCACGAATCGACTTTGTGAAATGGAATTTGCCAGGAAAGCCAAAGCGGCAGATTTCCTTCTCAGAACTTGGGAGGCGTTTGTAGAGGGCGGCGCTGGTCTAGGTCAAGACAAGGTGAGTTCCAGTTTTGTCATACTCTGTAAAGGGCCTCTCTGATGAAGCACAGGTTCTCGATGTCTTATTTGCGTTCTTCTGTGCCTTGGTAGCCCGCGACAGTGGCTCGCTCTCTGACCTCATTGAAAGAGCACGGATGCCTACAGGCTCTTCGGCTCACAGTACCGCCTATTCCCCGTTCATTTCCATCCTGTTCCAACTCCTTGCTATCACGTCGAAAAACACGGATCTTCTACATATCCTCTCGCAATCAACACTTCCTGACAGTGAGCTCAAGAGGTTGCGTGTCATGAAAAGCGATCGTATTATGGTCAGTTTATACCGGCAAAGCAGTAAGAATGGTACTGACCTGTCCATTAGCTGAAATCCCTGTACGAGACCATAGCGTCTCGATCTCAAGTACTTCCCGCGGCCCAGAATGTACGAGATTCATTCATATACACACCACCAGTCTACTGAACTGAATTCATTAACTTTAGATCTCTACCCTCGCACTGATCACATTTACATTATCGACTGTCCAACCATTGGCGCTATCTCCTGCTCATCACCTGGAACCTCTCTTAACATCCTTGCACGCTCAACTCTCGCCGCTCGCCGTTCACTCCGATTCTGGCCTTGAGGGCCCTAATAACGATGTCTCAGTCGGACAATCGTCCACGCAGGACCACAGCTCACCAACATTATTCTATGGCGTTCACTTTGAAGTACTTCAAGATCTCCTCGGCCTGTTCGATTCTTACTTACTCAAGCGGTGGGCGGCGGGTAGCGAGGAGGGCTCCGATATCATTGATCGAGCACGAGAAGATTGGCTTGCCAAAGGGTTGATCGGACTAGGGATTCGCGCAGAAGTGGCCTGCGCTCACGCTCGCGCTCAGCTGGACGAACGGTTTGCTACCGCCGATGAGTCGGAGCCCTTCGTTGATTTGGGTGCGTGATCTTTCTGGTTCTGATGAGATCATCAAGGTTCTGACAATCACTTCTCGATAGCGTCTGCATCTAAATGCATCGACCTGGCATTACGAATCCTCCTCAGCCTCACTCATTCGGACTCAGACTGGAGTAGCACCATCGTCCACGATCCGATCGCAGTGACATTCATCATAGGCGAGATTTGCAGAGCGGACGATGTCCGATGGCGGAGTTGGAATAACACCCAGAATGCCACCCAAGGTACCCGCTCTTCTAGGAAGGGGAAGACCCCGGTGAAAGAGGAACCAGAGGATTGGATTATGGAAAGTGATCTCCCAAGTGACGACGGGGACGGAGACGTGAAGGGACTACTAAAATCCCGCAATGGGACGGGAAATGAGCGTTCTCAAGCTCAAGCATTGGATCGTCTATGCCTTGCACTGGGATTATTGATGAACATCGTACAAGAAGTGCGGGTGGCGAAGGATATACTCAGGGAAGCTGGTGCGGTTTCAACTCTGCTTTGGCCTTCATTCATTGGCTGACACTGCTCCGATACTCCGACCTGTAGAGTTCGATCCTGGATGTATCCATAAGCTGCAGCCCTGCATATTCTCATGCATATGTCCCAATGCGACAAGCGTCCTCGATGTCCTCGCTGGCGTGTATCAACATCAGTTGATTCCGGCGCAGGCCGTGACGTCCAGTTTCCCCAATGTGAAGCGCGAGTCTTCCCCTCCCTCACGGAACGGACATATGGATCAATCATTGCCACCGAAGGCTGACGTGGAAAAGGCCGAAGCAGAAGCGGACGCTTCGTTCCTTTTGGGCCACCTTTCTGTACTTTTTGGTCTCCTTATGATTGGGAATCTTGTCAATCAGGTGGCCATCATGGAGGCTCTACCTGCAGAGGCTTCAGATTCGGGATCGAACCGGAAGTTATCTCGACGTATGAAGCTGGACCGGATGGTGGACAATGCGAAGACTCTCGCGGCGTTCTATGAGAAAGTCACACAGGTCGTGGAAGTTGATAGAGATGGATCTGGGTCGGAGCATGGGGATCTTCCACCAGGTGACTCCCGAATGGATAACCGCCTCGAGGACATCAGTGGGGGTGTGAATGTGGCTCGAAAGGTCGTTTCGTTTTTGGAGGGATTAAGGGATGATCAGTGAGCCCATGTGGATCGTGGCCACTGATCGTACTCATCTTCATATTTTCATATCGACGGCGACCAGACTATTATATCCTCCTTCCTTGCTGTAGCTATACTCTAACCTTGGCCTCGCCTTGCAACGGCGACTCCACGCCTAATATAGCGCGGTCGCCGGATCCCCATCTAGGGACGGAGTCTATGTTTGAAAACTGGTTGTTGGGGCCCGTTAGCACATCCCTCAATCCTAGACTCCTTATGGCTGGACCACCGAATTGAGCGGCTATATCTCTTTGCAGTCCACGTATCCCGACGACAGCCTTGGTGTCCCTAGCCAAGGTAAGGCTTTCAAGAACTTCGGTCTTCCATTTGAGACTTCGCACGCAGAAGCCACTATACCACGAGAGAATCGCACAATCATTCCTGGCGCATCGGGAAGGACCGAACCCAAGAACTTCGCTGGAGTGTTTATTCCGAATTAGTCGTGCGTAAATCAACTGATAAGATGCTTGATATCAATCAGGAATCATAATGTGCGCCCTGGTTGTAGCCCAGCAGAGCCTAGGCTTCTTGCAATTAACCCTACCCTTCTGTGTATGTGTAAGCACTAGGAGAGGGTCGGTAACCTGCAATAACTCCGAGACGTCAGCTTGCGCTTATCCATCCTCAAACTCTCCCTGTCACCGATACTTGCGAGACCTGAAACCCTTCTCAAGTGGTAAACCTGACTCGATATCCGCGTTTGATTCGGGTTCCTCTTCGGGAACTATTACTGAACCATACTCCTTTTCCTCAGAGGGTCGCCGTCTGCTCTCTCCTGGACGATGAATGTGCAATGTGCGATTTTGTAGGACATTGACGGGTCCTTTACCACCCGGTCGCGTGGTCCTCCGTTTCTTTCGTATGTCATAGAAGAAGCGTCTGGCTATGTTTCAAATCTCGTGTCGGAAGCGACGGCCCATGATGCGAGTAAACAAAAGGTTAAAAGGACGATCATCCAGAATCTGGCCCATGATTCGGCCCCTCGAGCTACAAACAAAGTCACAGGGCTTATAGCACCCTATAGCACTCGCCCAGTGAGTTCTCGATTTGGTTCGACGAGATTGTTCCCTCCTTACTCAGAAGTTTCAGAAGTTTTACACGTTTTACACGCACTCCACCCAGCTTCCAACCCACATATGGCAGCCCTTCCAGACGAGATATATATCGCTATATTCCAGTTCCTTTCCCTACGAGACGTGGTGAACCTGAGGCAGGTGAGGACTAGGCCCTTTCAGGACGCCCTTCAATCCCTTGTTGAATATGACGCGACGCCCGGCTGGTCATCCGACAGGTATCACACCACTTCGGCGACATCACCAAGTCTCGGGAGCTTTGGAATCGCCTACTTCGCCGAGAAATCCATGCCAAGCGTAGAATTCCTGTTCCCGGATTGGAGAAGAATGGCATTGGCGCGCTTAGTGCCAGGGAGCTAGAGATCTGTGTTCAACGGTCGTTGAAACTCCATCGAAATTGGACGTCGGAGTCGCCGGTTACAACAAGGACATCGACAGTGTCTGCTGGCGGTGTCGAACCTGCTCCATCCATGCGGGTTATATCGCTGGACTTTATTACAGTAGAAGGACTCCCCCATCTGTTTTCTGCTTCTTTGCGACAGGACGTGGCGCCTCGCATGTTTATTTTCGAGTTGTGGGCAATCAATCTTACTAATAACAGTGGTTTGCACTGTGTTGCCAGGAGGGAAAGTGTGTTGGGAGGGGGGTATGCTGTGAATAGGCACAGGAGCGTGATGAGCGGAACGTTAGCTATCAAATCTGCGGCGAGGTGAGTAGACCCCCTTTGAATGGACTTTTGACAGAATGTCATGGACTTACAGATTCGGAATCACAGCATCGACATCTTGGGCTTGGACCCCTCTAAAGAACCCGAGCAGGCGTTTGTGACGCTGAACACCATAGAATCATCGCAAGCCAAGAGCGTACTGTCTTTTATCGGGACGACTCTTGTCATTCGAGGACTCAACGATGAGGTCAGAATACTAGACACGACACGACCGACTCATAGAGTGGAGTTGAGGCACCCACAACCTGTATTACCAGCCAATCAGGTGAGGCATTGAGGAGTCTCGGGAGTGGCAACATGAGCTCACGTCTTTGACCTCGCGTAGCCGAAAGTCTTTGAAACTGTCATCGATGATGATTACATCCTCCTCATACAACCAACCACCCTGGAGCTTTACTCCCTAGAGGGATTCCGGAATGGCGATAACGTCCAGTTCCTCTCCCCAATCACCGTCCACCCCTTCCAATGGAGGCTCGACAGTTGTCGAGTCGAACGAGACATTAAGCACGCTCATGTTTCCCATCCGAGTCAACCTCCTCCCATAAACATTCTTCTCCGATTTTCAAGTTTATTCCCATGGCCAGTCAATCTTCTCCAACACTACGTCCTACATCCCAACCGTCACTACACACCTTCAATCCCCGTTAGCCTGTACAATCTACCCTATCATTTCCCCCCGGTCCTACAACAGACGATCTCCTCACCCATCCGTCTGTTCGCAGTAAGCGACGTCGCGCTCGGTTCTTACGGGACTGGTGTCTGGATAGACAGTCACACCGAAGATTACTTCCACCAGGGCGAAGTAGGTCAGCGGTTAGCTGGACACATGTTGTCGCCCGTGAGGGACGGACCCCCCGCAGAAGGCAGGGAGAGTTCGTATAGTTCGACCTCGAACGACCCAGAACAGCCGGAATTCTCGGATAAAAGCACACAGTCACAAGCGTCCACAGTATACTATGTGCAAGAAACCGATGACTGGACTCGAGTAGCCGTAGATGAAGCTGAGGGTCGTATTGCTGTGGGTTCTGCGTTGGGTCGTATCGTCCTTTACGATTACGCCGAGCGGGCATGAGTCGCAGAGGCGCGACGAAGATAGACTGCATGTGTAGACGAAGTTCAGTGGCCACCTTGAAGGTGCCCAATCATAGATTCCGCGTTAGTATCATATTGTTACAATATCGAGTACAACAACTTTTCCATACGTTCCGTCCTTCGGCCTGAACTTATCCATCGATCAAGGTGTGGCAATAAGAACCTAGATAATCAAGACGAATCAGCCTCCGACAGAAGTGTTAAAATCGAATCTGATCCGCTGACCGCAGAGGGTGTGAGACCAAGATCTCTAAGTGACTTCGAGAAGTCCGAGGGCGAGAACGTCTTCCTGTCAGGGCATGGGAAAGGATCAGACATTAAATGACGGTGGGAAGGACTGTTTGGTTCACCTCGGGAAGTGTTGCGCGATCGTAACGGTGTCGACATTAGCCGCAAGATTTTGCGCAGCAATGAATTCAGCCACCTCTCGTAAAGCTAACCAAGGCAATCAGTTCGGGTGTGCCCCGGAATGCAGGAAATTGGCAGGAAAGTGGGGTGCCGGGTGCGCATCAGAGGGAAGGTTCACTCACGCGCATCACTAGAAAGAGTCGTTGTATACGGTTGACCGCCTGTGGACATCCGTATCTGCAACCGCGTCTCTTTAAAATCTCGACCTGCCACCCCAGACGGCGCTGATGGTGATGCAGCGGCTGCAGGTGCGGGTGCAGACCCACTGTCAGGTAGAGGTTTGCCTTCCCGAAGGGCCTTTTCTCTAGCTGCTTTCTCAGCACGTTCCCGTTTATCGGCCTCGATCTGCGCCTTCACTCTGGCACGTGCTTGTTGCTCCTCAATCTTGTCTGATGCATGAATGGTGGTTAATAAAGGATTCATGACTGGTGTGGAATCGTGCACCTCGTCGTTTCTGTTCTGCTTCCTTGATGGCCTCTTTTGCCTTCAAATCTTCCTGAATCTTGCCCATATCCTAAATTGTCGATGAGATCAAAAGGCTTCGAGGAGAATTATTGCTTCTGTCACGCACCTTTCCTGCCTTGCGTCTCAACGCCTCATTCGCCTTTTGATCAGCAGCATCTTCGACCGCTTTCTTTGAACGCTTGTCTGCCATTTTAGCCCTCAATTCAGCGAGACGTTCCTTTTTCTCTTCTTCCGTCAGAGGTTTGATCTACCGAGGCATCGGTGAGTCTGAATCGATATGGGAGACGAGAGCCCGGTGCTTGTACCTCTTCAGTAGACTCCTCAAATTGATCGTGGCCACTCTTCTCAGCATGGAAATTCGCGAGCGCAGTGTTCTTGAATATCTTTCCACATTGAGAGCATTTGATGCTCTGAGTGGGTACTCTGTTGAGTGAAAAAGAACGAACAATATACATAGCTACGAACCTTTGCTTCCTGATCCACTGCACCAGCACCCATCTGATTCCTCAGGAACTCCGCGTCTTCATCGTCCTCGTCGACATCCATAGCACCACCCGAAGCACTCGGCCGCGATGCTTCCGACACCGAGTCGAGAGAGGGTACGGGTTTCCCTTCATTCTCGAGAATATGGTCCATCGCTGGTTGCAATCCTCGATTGCCGGTAGATTTGAGGGCCCCTGCATCGATCGTGACAATAATGCTTGAGTAGGCGGTAAGAAAGAATGTGATGCATGGAATCGAGACATACATTCAACGCGAGCAGAGTCGAATCCCATTCCAAGAAGGGTGTCTTTGTCTCCTGCCATAGTCTAGATGTATTTCAAAGGTTCAAAAGGTGAAATTGCTGGTCGTCGGTATCCCGAGATGGAGGTATTAGAGAAGAAAGAGTCTCACGGCATGACAATAAACTGACGCGTCGCCCTACGCGTATGCGGAGTTTAAACGCTTACATAAGCGGACACTACCAAAAGTGGATATTGTTTGGCATGATGTGTCCTTTATTATATCAGCGTCTATTTTTCGAAAATTTTCCGGCCCCCATTCTCTCCCTGGTCCCTCATCACGTCGTCACAAAGACTGGCGAGAGAACCCCACCACACTTCTACAAGCTGGCTTTTGAATTCATTCAATCTGAATCACAACCCTTCGACACGATTACGACGACGATACTCACATTTACGACCAGGACATGCAATCTCATGGTATCGAGAGGCTTGAAGTAGAAGATGAGGAGGCCAGGGTGAGGAGGTTCCGTGAGTTTTGGCTTTTCAACTTGTTTTGCTTTCATTCCCTAATGAATTTGACCTGAAAATCTTCCCCTTTACCTTGCTGTGCTATTGGCTTGGTAACCTGCACAGAACACACTTTTGAGAAATTGAATGAATCGTCCACAGCGTCTTCTTTTCCACCAAACTCGGAGTTCAAATTTGATTTTGGGGAGAGGAAGACGTTCCCGGTTGGTCCTAGTCCACGTAGGTCTTATCCTGTTGTTCAAAGACAAGGAGGCGAGCTTATCTTTGTGTGCAGTTCTATCTCGTGTCCAGGCATTTCTACCCCAGATGGAGGCATCGAACGCAGAACTAGCTCAACGAATGGAGGCTGATCCCGCGGGCGTGGATATCGAGAATATATCTGAGGGGACGGAACAATATATCGAAATGGTACGCAATCCTGATCCTATATCACGCCTTGGAGTCACCCTGATTCGAACACTCCTTTTTTAACAACATTCTACTTGGTGACATTGTTCTTGAATGTCTTAATCTACCCTCAATACGAATTTACCCGTCGCCACCGCAGAATCTCGGCCTGGGTGTCTTTACGACCAAGCCATCTGGTGGCACCGAGATGTCGCCCTCTACCTCGGAAAGTTCAGATTCCATGTCAACAGAGGACGACTCGGACCAGGAATACGATTCAGACTCGTCCGATGAGTCTGGGATAATCTCTTCGTTTCTACCGCCCCACTTGAACGCAACGAACGCCCGGATGGTGAAGCCCCTACCGCGTCGAAGCTTGTCTGACAGGTTCCAGCAACAACAGCGAGACCGAGTGAAGCCCCATATTGTTGAACTCCGCGCCGGTTCACAGTCGGATTTGAGGCTCGACGGGCACTCGGACGACATGACGGTAGACCATCCTACATCCGTTTCTTTGTGATTGCTTGTGATTGCTCCCTTTTACGCCATTGCCTCTCTTACCTTGCTCGGCGTTCTACCTCACCCTCGATCTTTTCATTTACACGCTTTCTCATCTCTGCGTTCCCTGCGTGGGTCCTTGTAAGATTAGTATCAGGAGTCGTTGGAAGTTTCTTGTCGATGAGAGTGGGAGTGGCTTAGCTCGTAGACCCCATGTATGTACCATATTCAGCACGTTTTTCCGCCCATACTTTCCGATGTCCATTTGCTTGTCCCGGGTGTTCTCGTCGATGGTGATCTTTTTCCGTAGGTAATGTCTTTGTATTGAGTAGCTCATAGCGCCCCACTCCATCTTCCTGCTCTACCTAATATCAATGCTTTGAATTTCACGATCCTCCGTTTGAAGCCGGTGCTATGGGGGCATCAGAGTAGGCAGTGCCAGTGGCGTTCGTTTTCGGCCCTAAAGCTTCTTCCGGTTTACTGAACTCCCGGATGAGACAGAGAAACCATGATGTCAGAGTTTATCGAACAGGTATAAATCCGAGCCGTTCTCTGACAACTCCCTCTCACATTCATATCCCTCACTAACACCACACCACCACCACTCAAAATATGGCACGAATTTTACTTCTCGGAGGACATGGCAAGATCGCCTTGCAAATGACCAAAATCCTCGCATCTCGAAACCATACAGTAACGTCTATTATCCGAAACCCTGACCACGCCGAAGAGATTCGAGCTTTGGCACCAGATTCGTCGAAGAGAGACCTCATAAAACCGGTCGTTGCGTCTATCGAAGAGGCAGACGACGAAGCGGCGAAGAAATTGATGGAAAATATCGATTGGGTTATTTGGTCTGCAGGTATGTTCCCCTCATTTCGCTGCCAAATCGAAGAGCTGACCCTTCGTTGCGTTTTTCAGGTGCAGGCGGGAAAGGCGGAAAAGAACGAACGAAAGCTGTCGATGAGGTGGCTGCGAAACGGTTCATCGCGGCTGCTATGGCTGCTCCTTCTCCTACCAAGTTCTTGATGGTTTCGGCCAACTGTTCGAGGCGCAAACCCGCGTCGTACTGGTCAGAAAAGGATAAGGAGGCGTTTGAGGGTGCTTGGAAGGCTATACCGGATTATTGTGAAGCCAAAACTGAGGCTGACGAGTTCCTGTTTAATGAGAGTCGGAAGTTCGTTCAGGGCGGCCGGAAGAAGTGGCAGGATATTTGCTTGAGGCCTGGTACTTTGTCAGACGACCCCGCGAAGGGAAAGGTCGACTTGGGACGAGCCAAGGCGTATGGGAAAGTTCCTAGGGACGATGTGGCAGCCGTCGCCGTGGAATTGCTGGAGCAGTCGGACGATGAAAACAAGAACGCCGGTGGGTTGTGGATCGACTTGATCGCGGGAGATGAGTCAATTGGTGAGGCTGTGGGAAGAGTGTTGAAGGAGAAGATCACTTCGAGGGATTGAATTTGACTCGGAAGTGAAGTGTGAAGTGTAACATTACTGTAAAATACTTGGCTTGAAACTGAAAGCTTTTGATCATGACCTCCCCGAGCGTACGGAATATCGGCCCTGGAGGGATTTCCGGACATTCGTCTGACTAACTTCCAAGGCGAAGGACTGTGAACTTGGCTTCAGCTTTGATCTGAATGCGAATTACCTCCACCATCGCATTCATGCGGGTCTGCAAGGACACGCGCTGGGACCCCGATGGAACCCAAACAACGATAGGCCGTGATCGGCATGAACTGTGCAGGGAGAGGTCGACCCCACAATTTCTTGTACTGTGCTTCCCGAGCTTGTAAATACGTCAAATTATGATGTGCTCTCACCATGATACGTATCTCGCAGCTCGCTACTTATATATTGAAGCCCCAGGGTTGTGCTCGACCCTCTGTCTTTGGTGCGAAAATAGCATCCTTTCGATCCGATTGCCTCGCCTAAAATCCGAGATTGAGTACAGTTGACTCTGTCGATAGCATCCTATTCATATGATCGACTTGCCGTTCGACACCATTCTCCACAATATTCCACCTACTCGACTGACCGGTTGAAGCTAAGTTCGGTTCTGATTTGCTAGCCAGCCTCGTTTTGCTAATTTGGTGTGATAACGACGTCAAAAGCCACCGCCAACCCTTCGCTGCACGTACAAAATAGTCCTTATCGATGTCTGTCGGAGTGGCTTCATTCAAGGGACGCGCTTTCAACGTGTTACGTGAATCTCTGGTCCGCAGCAACGGGGTGAGCCTGCAGGCTACTCAGCAAGCGACAGAATACTTACCTATTTTGCTCAAGTTCACCATTTCAAGTTGGAAAGGATCGATTGTGAGCGCGAACGTTTCTCTTTCGACGCGTTGAACGTGTCCGTCGCGTGGGGGGTCGCGAAGTGGTGCCATTTCGCGTAGTTGATTTGATGGCGATATGATTGCAATGAATTATGTAACGCACAGATTTCGATATAAACCAATCGATTTTGCATTTTTTTGCTTCCCCCACTTTTCCTTTTTTTCTCTTTCATCTCTCATCTCTTCTTTTCAAAAATGGTCGCATCCAGTGTTCTTGGATTCCCTCGTATCGGTGAGCCTTGAACTCATTGTTAGTTGCCACTTCTCGATACCGTGCTGACATTTTACTCGGAACACCAGGTGCCAACCGTGAAATTAAAAAGGTTGTCGAGGCTTACTGGGCTGGCAAGGTCTCCGCTGAGGAGGTCACCAAAGTCTCTGCTGAGGTCAAGAAGACCAACTGGACTGAGCTCAAGCAGCGTGGTGTTGACTTCATCCCCAGGTGTGTTTTAATTTTTTTCCCCTTCCACGGGCTGGATCGATGAGTTGATCATGACCCTATCAGCGGTGACTTCTCCCTCTACGACCATGTTCTTGACCACTCTGCCGCATTCAACGCGATTCCTAAGAGGTATCAGGGTCAGGGACTCAACGCCCTTGACACCTACTTCGCTATGGCTCGTGGACACCAAGCGAACGGTGTTGATGTTCCCGCTGGTGAGATGAAGAAATGGTGAGTAAAGATAGCATCAGGATGAGCATCACAGTCTGATTTCCATCAGGTTCGATTCGAACTACCACTTCCTCGTTCCCGAGCTCGACGATTCGACCGAGTTCAAGCTCAACTACAACAAGGCTCTCGAGGAGTACAAGGAGGCCAAAGCCCTCGGTGTCACCACTCGCCCCGTGGTCCTTGGACCCATCACTTTCCTTGCCCTCGCTAAGGCCACCAAGGAGGCCAAGGAGGGTTTCCAACCCATCTCCCTCCTCCCCAAACTCCTTCCCGTCTACAAGCAGCTCTTGACTGAGCTCAAGTCGGCTGGCGTCGAATGGGTCCAACTCGATGAGCCCATCCTCATCACCGACCTTGGTGCTGGATTTGAGTCTCAGTACGCCTCGGCTTACCCTGAGCTCGTCTCTGTTGCTCCCAAGATTCTCCTCACCACCTTCTACGGCCGTCTCGAGACCAACGTCAACTTCCTTGCCAAGCTCCCCATTGCTGGTCTTCACATCGACCTTGATCGTGCTCCTCAACAGCTCGACGCTGCCGTTGCTGCTGTCAACTCTACCTCCATTGTCCTCTCCCTCGGTGTCGTCTCCGGACGTAGCATTTGGAAGACCGACTTCGCTGCCGCTCTCAAGCTCGTCGAGAAGGCAGTCTCGGCCCTCGGACAGGACCGCGTCCTCGTCTCCACCGCTTCCACCCTCCTCCACATCCCTGTCACCCTTGCCAACGAGAACAAGCTCACTGAAGAGCAGAAGAACTGGTTCTCGTTCGCTCTCGAGAAAGCCTCCGAGGTTGCTACCATCGCCGCCGCCGCTTCCGGCTCGCAGGACTCCAAGGTTGCATCTGCTATCGAGGCCAACCGCGCTTCCATCGCCAAGCGTCGTGACTTCGAGAAGAACTCCGACGACTCTATCCGTAAGCGTGTTTCCTCCATCAAGCCTGAGGACTACGAGCGCAAGAACCCCTTCGCCACCCGTCGTGAGGCTCAGAAGTCACTCAACCTCCCCAAGTTCCCCACCACTACCATTGGTTCCTTCCCTGTATGTTTTGTCTCATCGATGGTATGACTCCCGCACTGACGTAATGATCTACAATCTACAGCAAACCAAGGAAATCCGTCAAGCTCGTGCCAAGCTCGGCAAGGGCGAACTCAGTGAGTCTGAGTACGACGAGTTCATCAAGAAGGAGATCGAGTCTGCTGTCAAGTTCCAGGAGCGAATTGGTCTTGACCTCTTGGTTCACGGAGAGCCCGAGCGTAACGACATGGTTCAATACTTCGGAGAGCGTCTCAACGGATTTGTCTTCACCCAAAACGCCTGGGTGCAGAGCTACGGCTCTCGGTGAGTTGAAATAGATCATTGTTCCTCTAGGTCAAGAGCTAACGAGCAACCAATAGTTACGTCCGACCCCCCATCGTTGTCTCTGATGTCAGCCGCAAGGGACCCATCACCGTTCAGTGGAGCAAGTACGCTCAGAGCCTCACCAAGAAGCCCATGAAGGGTATGTTGACTGGACCTGTCACCATCCTCAACTGGTCCTTCCCTCGTGTCGATATCAGCCGTGAGCTCCAGGCTCAGCAACTCGCCCTTGCTCTCCGTGACGAAGTCGTTGACCTTGAGGCCGCTGGCATCAAGGCCATCCAAGTCGACGAGCCTGCTATCCGTGAGGGTGTAAGTTTTAATCGCAGTGTCTTACGATAACTTTGCTGATGTTTGCTCAACTCTAGCTCCCTCTCCGTCGTGCTGACTGGGATGCCTACCTCGGATGGGCCGGAAACACCTTCAAGCTCTCCACCGCCGGTGTCAAGGACGAGACCCAGACCCACTCTCACTTCTGCTACTCCGACTTCGACGACATTTTCCCTCAGATCCAGCGTCTCGATGCTGATGTCATCTCCATCGAAGCCTCCAAGAGCGACTTGAAGCTCATCAACACCTTCAAGCGCTACGGTTACTCCAACAGCATCGGTCCCGGTGTCTACGATGTCCACTCCCCTCGTGTCCCCGGAGACGCTGAGATCCAGGAGCGTCTCAAGGCCATGCTCAGCCACCTCGACTCCACCCTCCTCTTCGTCAACCCTGACTGTGGTTTGAAGACCCGTGGCTGGAAGGAGACTGAGGCCTCGCTCATTAACCTCGTCAACGCTGCCCGCTGGGCGCGGGAGAACCACGCCTAAATTGGCGTTTTCACTCTCCTTTCCATTCTGGAAACTCATGCGCTTCAACAGCGCCCGCAGAATCGTTAACTTATGGTTTTGATTAGAGAGCTGCTCCCCCTCCTTTCATTCTCTCTCTCTGGCGGAAGGCCCTGTGGGTGGTTCATCACAACAAAAAAATGCTGAGTTTTCACGTTTGTCAAAGTTTCTTGTTTGGGGGACCCCGGGGATGGGGGGTTTTCCCAAGTTGTATTAGGAAATAGGGAAATTTAATCGTATACCGTAGTAGTGAAGTCGAAGGATTTCAACATCCACTTGTATTATCTCTTCGTTTAGGCATTGGTTTTTGACATTGTAGCACATATTCACATACTTACATAGCATCAATATGACACTGTTTATACTCTACTTTCGCGATGTGAGGACTGAAATTGAGGATCGCGCTAGGCGGGCGTCCGGATCCTGCAGTGTGCGATGCACACGTCGTGACACAAAGACGGCGACCTCTCGATCCCTGAACCTGAATAGACTTTCCGATATCTCTAAAAACTCCTTCTTGACTCGACCGGAGGTTTGTGCACTTGAAATATACGTCAGTCAGCAGACAAGTGGGCTTCTTTTTCTTTCTCAGGCGGCCTCGTGGCTGTTATAACTCTTTCTTCAACCACCACCACGAACTTTGAGATTTCTTAACCATGTCTCAAAATACCCGGGGCCGTGCGCAATCTCTGAAAGATGAAGGCAACAAACTCTTTATCGCAAAGAATTTCGATGCTGCAATGGGGAAGTACGACGAAGCCATCGCGCTCGATGATCGAAATCCAATTCTTTTCGCGAACCGGGCTGCTTGCAGACTGAGTCTAAGGAGGTACTAATGGCTCTTCGGCTGGTCGTTGTTGGATTGCGATGCCTGACTTTGCGGGACGTAGATATATGGACGCGGTGGCTGATGCAGCCAAGGTATCAGACCTTTGTCAAAGTCACGTTTTCTCCAGGTTTAAACGCGTTTCGAATAGGCTACTGAGCTCGATCCGAACTATTCGAAAGCTTGGGCAAGGCTTGGAACCGCGTACGATGTTAGCCCAATTCTGATCTTCGCTCTGCCCGGTAATCGTTCAGCTGAACCCCCCTTTTTTATGGATTTGTTTGATAGGAACTCCGTCAGTTCGACCAAAGCGAGGAATATTGGAAAAAGGCTCTGGAGACGCTCCCGCGGGGAAATCTCACGGAGGCTGAACTCAAGCAGAAAGAACAGTACGAAAAGAACCATGCTGCTTCGAAGCGTTCCATGGAAGACATGAAGAACGAGGCGAAACATTGCGTATCGGGGACGACAGCTTGTCCCAAGAACCAGATGCCTGGAGTACGAGCTTTGGAGATGAAAGCCCAATTGGAGCGTGAACGGAAGTACGATAGCAGTGTGGGTGCCGGACCTTTCCTCTTGATGTTATGCAGAACTCAACATCCGTTGTCTAGGCTTGGGCAATTGCCAGTGCATATGAGCAATTTCAGAAGGGGACGAAGCAAATGGACGACTTTAGGACCCATGGGCCCATGATGGCCATGTTCAACGTCCAATCAATCGAAAACATTACCAATGCGGTTCTCTGCGACCGTCGCGTTCTTCAATGCACTGATAGTGCTTGGGTTGAAAAGGTCAGAAGACAAAGTATGTATTGCGGGGTCCGTGTGTCTGAAAATTTTCACTGATA